>JARVZY010000036.1:0-143568 GCA_030686995.1 Artemisia argyi | reverse complement strand
CCAACAAAGATCTGTGAAGTGCATCTTCGTAGGATACCCTAAGGAAACTATGGGATACTACTTTTATTACCCACCTGAAAACAAAGTATTTGTTGCAAGGTATGGAGACTTCCTTGAAAGGGAGCTCATATCTCAAGAATTCAGTGGGAGAGTATATGATCTGGAAGACGGTCAAGAAGATGTAGCACCTTCTGAAAACACTAACCAACTTCCGGTAGAACCTGAAAGTTTAGGTCCTCCACCTGAAGTTGAAGTGATTCCCATTCGTAGGTCAACAAGACCAGTAAAAGCTCCTACTCGTCTATGTCTTAATGTAGAGAGTGATGAGAATATACTGGGTGATCTTGATGAGCCTACAAGTTATAAAGCTGCCATGAATGGTCCTGAAAAGGCCAAATGGAAAGAAGCTATGGATGGGGAAATGCAATCCATGGAAGACAATGATGTCTGGGAAGAAGTAGACCTACCTCCGGGTGCCAAACTAGTTGGGAGTAAATGGCTCTACAAGAAAAAGACTGACATGGATGGCGTTGTACACACCTATAAGGCCCGTTGTGTAGCTAAAGGCTATACTCAAACTTTTGGTGTTGACTATGAGGAGACTTTTTCTCCTGTAGCTGACATAAGGGCAATTAAGATTCTTATAGCCATAGCCGCTTACTATGACTATGAGATTTGGCAAATGGATGTAAAAACCACCTTCTTAAATGGTCGCCTAGATGAAGACATCTATATGGCGCAGCCTGAGGGGTATGTAAATCCAGAATTCCCAAATCGTGTATGCAAGCTTAAAAGATCCATTTATGGATTAAAGCAAGCATCACGACAATGGAATAAGAGATTTGATGGTGAAATTAAAAAGTATGGATTCACTCAAAATCTTGATGAGCCATGTGTATATCACAAAGTTAGTGGGAGTAATGTAATTTTCCTTATATTATATGTTGATGACATATTGATCATGGGAAACGACATACCAAGTTTGCAAAAGGTTAAGACATATCTTGGAAAGTGTTTTTCTATGAAAGATTTAGGGGAAGCTGCATTTATTCTGGGAATCAAGATATATAGAGATAGATCTCAGCGATTAATTGGATTAAGCCAAAGTGCTTACATTGATAAAATATTGAAGAGATTCAATATGCAAAATTCCAAGAAAGGATACTTGCCAATGCAAGAACAACATGGCTTGAGCAACAAGGTTTGTGCTTCAACACCTGCAGAGGTGCAACACATGAAGAGAGTCCCTTATGCTTCGGCTGTGGGATCTATTATGTATGCGGTGAAAAGTACAAGACCTGATGTGGCGTTTGCTCAAAATTTAACCAGTCGATATCAGCAGAATCCAGGTGGAGCACACTGGACTGCTGTTAAGAATATTCTTAAGTACCTTAGGGCTACTAAAGATATGTTCTTGGTTTATGGGGGAAATCCATCAGCAAAACTTGATGTTACAGGTTACTGCGATGCTTCTTGGAAAGGTGATAAGGATGATACGAAGTCTCAGACGGGTTATGTCTTTGTCATTAATGGAGGAGCTGTGGATTGGAGGAGCAGAAAGCAGAGTGTACTAGCAATGTCTGCTACAGAAAGTGAGTATATAGCTGCTTCAGAAGCTGCAATGGAAGCTGTTTGGATTAGGAAGTTTGTTTCAGGGCTTGGAGTTATGCCTTCGATTCAAAGACCTATTAAAATGTATTGTGACAACTCAGCTGCAATTACATTTTCCAATGAGCCTGGAATCATGAAAGGCACTAGACATTTCCCGATTAAGCATCACTATGTTCGAGAACAAGTCGAAATAGGAGAAATCGAAATGCTCAAAGTTCACACAGATGATAACTTGGCAGATCAATTAACAAAGCCTCTACCTGGCACCAAGCTTTACAAGCATGCTGAAGGTGTAGGACTTAGATTAGCTGAAAGTTTCATGCCCATTTGTGATTAGTGTTTGGATAAAGGATGTAACGTACAATTATTATTTTAATGAAATAAAATATGTTTTATGTTTATTTATTCATTGTCTTAATAATATATCCTATATTTGCATGTTTAAGATCCATGAATAATTAATTATTCTAAATTGTCCATTGTCGATTAATGATATGGGAATATCATTAAACTAAGACAAATTTGAGTATTGGTTTAGGATATACTTGAAAGTATATTGATGCGAAGTCATACCAATTTCACATGATATTCGATGAATTGAATATTGGAATTATCCCAATAATATGATTTAATATTTAATGTGAGAATCATATTTAAAGTTATCCTCAGACTTGAGATACCAGATAAGTGTCATGGATGTAGTGCATTTTTGTGAAGCAATCTACCGCTCACCGTAACAGGGAGTTATAAGGGTTGTTTTCAGAAGTGTTGCAAAGTTCATGGGTTATTCTTGTAGTCAAGAAAGAATTTATTCCTTCTGATTTGTTTAGAAGTTTAATACTGCTGGGCCCCTCGTAGGGTTGACAAAATGTTTGCATGGCCATGCCCAAAGTCTATCTGGAATACGTTCAGATGTTTTGGTAATTTTATTCAATCATAAAGAAACGAGAAACATAAATTTAATAAAGAACCTCACATCTTTATTAATGTGGTATTAGTAATGAAAGGATAATTATAATGATGAATCATTAAAGGTTTTTCCAGGAAACCTAGCTCGGATTGAACTAGGGGCATTGGAGTGTTGCAAGACGCTAACCAATGTCATTTTACTATTAATGGATATACGAGTGGGAGCTGTTAAATATTACGTATAAACATTAATAAGTAAATGTCTAGTATCGAAACCGAGACCTCGGGATTGCACACTTTATAAACAAGAATAATGTAAAATAAATATATATATATATATTAAATGTATCGAATATATATATTTATAAACACTTAATGGACTAAATGGTCGTTAGTTATTAACCGTATGGACTAACTATCATTAGTAACGAAAGATAAGGACTAGAGTGTAACTTGAGAGTCAAGAAAGATCTAGAAACACCCCTTGGGTGCTATGGCCGGTCGAAGCCCAACCCATAGGGTCGACCCATGCTTTCTTGGTCACCAAGACATCCTCTAGTATAAATACAAGGCCAAGGATTAGGGTTTCACATCTTTTGTGCACACACACTAACCCTAAATCTTTTCTCCTTGTCTTTTTCTTTTGTGGCCGATCGGTTCATCCCCCCCCCATAGGGTTTGGATCGATTTTTCCATAGCTAAAAACTAAGTGTTTTGTTTACTTGCATCAAACCTTTATTCGTTGGTAGTTTGTGTGTACAAGAACGAGGTAATTACTTACTTTAGTAATTATCAATAGATCGATAAACAAAACGGTAAGGGGTTTGTTATTGATCTATTTGTACAAGAATCAAGGTTAATTTGAAGTGCATCGGGTACGTTTACTATTTATGTTTTAGTTAATATTTATGTGTTATACTTGATCCTAGCTTCCGCAATACGTGCTATTTAATTGTTAAACTCTAACAGTTTGTATCACGTTAGAGTTCGAACTCTTAGACCAAAAACAAGCTTGAAGTGAATAATGATCAGTTAAACTCTAGCTGATAAGAACTTGCCTTGAATTTGTATCTGCTTTTTTGAGTCCATGTTATTTAATTACTATGATAATCTTTGATTAAGTATGCAAACTAGACAAGTTATTCAGTAGCTAACCAACATTTAGTTATGATAAAAAGGAATTATACAAATGACCCAAATTAAGTGTCAAATGGGTGGATATTACTAAAATGAACCTGATAACCACCAAATCAGATTTCGGCCTTGCCGCTGTGACTTTGAGCTGGAAACGCCGAACTAATCTTACGTAGACCAGATCAGTCTAACCGGTAAGCCCCTACCTAATGGTTTTCCACATATACTCCCACAGAAGGAATATTACCAAAAAGATTGTGTTGATCCAATGATTCACATTTTGCTAATCAAATTAGTAATGGTTTTCCACATATACTAATATTACCATACATATTAGTAAATGCTGAATACAACAAACTAATCAAATTTGCTCAACTTAATAGAATACAAGAGACATTCTAAACATTAACATTTGATATGATACAATGCTTCACATTTTGCTAACACAATAAGATACAGTATAAACCAGCATAGATCGAGATTCCAACAAACATGGATTCCCAATAAAACTAGAAGGAAAAAAGAAATGATAAAAAACATTACATTAATAATGATCATGTATTTATAGCATCTCTAGCACACAATGTAATAATTTCACAACCTCTATTATAAGGATTTGCAACACCATTCTTTTGACAATTATAATAAGAAGCACCATGTGTTCCACAAGGCACAACATCTCTTCTCAAAGTCTCATAACTTATATACCTTTTTCCCATTAACAACAACCTCCTACTTGACTCAGACTCCATAATCTCATCTTCTGCACACACCCTTTTGACCATATCATCTTTTTTCACTGAATTAGTACTTAAAGATGCAAGCCCAGATGATGTTTTGATATGGGTATGCAAAAAAACTAAAGAAAATAGTATGAAAAGTAAGTGGTTCATTTTGGATTTTTTTGAAAGTGTTGTGTGATTGGTATGGGAAGATATGATGTATGATTTATTTGGTGGTTCATGCAATAAATGAAAGGGTGGTGATTGAGTGATAGTCATGGCATTTATGTCACCTACAAATAGTATGAAAAATCTTGCAAGTCTTGTGTCCCACATTTACACCATTATTGGTCATAAAGTGGTAATTGTATATGAAAAAAAGTTTATACTGTTCTTGTAATGTTAGTACTTAGTACCATGTCATTTTTCTTTTCAATTATCTAACAGTATATATTCTTTTTGTAAAAAACATTATGACAAAATGAAAAATTCAGTAGCATGTAATTTTTTTTAAACGACGGATTTTATATTATGAATTCTAAAACCAAAAAAGAGACATAATGTTGTTACATTACATATATATTTTGGAAATCCAATTAATCAAACCAAATAGGCCGTAATTTGCAATTCCCGTGAGTGATCAAAGAGAATGAAAGAGTCTTGATTTCTTCGGCCAACAAATCTCTACGAAGTGGTTTGAGGTCGAAACAAATCTTGTTCCCATAGCGCCATATGATCCAACATGTCGTTTAATTTGTACAACCACATCAAAATTCTTTAAAAACAACTTACTCTTGATAGTTTTATCCTATTGCTCAGTTAGAATTTGTTTTCCACCTCACTTTTATCTTCTTATGACCAAATTTTATGTTTAAATGCCCAATGACTTTCTTTCTATTTATACTATTTTATCAAAAATAAAATATAAATAGAAGGAATATATGTTTTTAGGCAAAAACCATGTTTTTCTTTGAAGACAAGCACTAATATATATTTCCCTATTCCTTTTGGCGATAACAAACATAAGTGTCATTATTCGATGTTACATAAGTACCAATATATGATATATCCATAACAACAAGTGTTACTTTTATTAGAAATCTTAGTAACATTATTCAATACATATTAAGGCTTAAACACTCCATTACTCACTAGGTAGAGGAGATACTTCATGGATTATATATTGTTTCATTCATTTGATGGACATTCAAAATGACAACGACACCTGAAAAAATTTTTGCATTCTCCCCAAGTAGAAGTAGATTCTCCATGTTTGGGTTCAGGATTTCCAATGCCGGGAAGATTTCCAATATCGGGTAGGTCTATTCCACGAGAGCGTCTTTTGTTTTGTTTCTTGAACGGCAAATCATTTCCATACATTTCTTGGCAAAACTTCGTACATTGATCATCCGTGCATCCAAATAGACCTTGAGTTTCACTGCATTCTTCTGATATGACCAATTTCGCACCTGAAAAATGAAAATACAAATCGAGCTTATAAATTAGTACAACTAGTACTAATGAATGCTAGTTTGATTACTTAGGACATAGTGTCGTTGTATATCAAAAAGTATATTGATTTCTATGATGAAATTTTTTCCACAATGTTGAATTAAGAATAAAGGAATTGAAAATTACCTATCACTATAAGAAATAAGAGAAATGTAGTGTAAATGGAAGAACTTGTCATGTTGGTTTAGGTTTTGTTTCCGAATGATAAACTTTGAGATGAACATTAGTTTATATAGGAGACAAGTTCAAAATTGATCTTACCAATATTTATTAGTTGCATTTATTGTGTAATTTAACATCACGTAGAAAAAATTGTCAATAAAAACTATAATAGTAAGTTTTATTTTATGTGGTATGCCAAAGCATTTATACTAATTCCTATATATGCATCCAAAGATATAATTTTGAATCTTACGTAAGAAACTAAACACCCATAAAAATAAAAGACACCAAAATGGTTTAAAACGTTGGGTGTCACATTTAACGATGACAATTTAAGTGTAAACCAAAATTTCAAACTTCTACTTAACTAGCTATTTAGTATTGTCTAAAAACTAAAGATAACTTATTTATGTTATTAGTTATTTAGCTATAACAAAAATAATTTATTTTAGTAAATTTCAACATCTTTTTATTATATTTTATATAATTAAAGAGTTTTAGGTCATAAAATGGTAATTGTATATGAAAAGTTTATAATGTTCTAATAATGTTATCACCAAGGTCACTATCATAAAATGCTAATCGTATATTTTCTTTTGGAATTTTTTTTTAATAATGTATTATACTTGACACAAATATTACTTCGACGTAGCGTACAAAAAAAAAAAAAATCTTTATTACTCCCTTATACTCCAAATTTTTGTCTTATATTATGTAACCATTACCCTTACAACCAGTACTCATCCTAGTCAGCCGGTTTCAGCCACGTTTTTTTTATTTTATTTTATTTTATTTTTATTTTTTTTAACTCATTTATATTAATAAAAAGAAATTTAACCACATGGGTAATTTTCATCTCATCTTCTTGTTTCCATCCATATGTATGAACCATAAACCTAATTTTTCACAAAATGGAAATTGACACACAACATTACAATTGAATCTCATACAAATCGCTATCCAATTAAAATGGCATCTTCCAGCTCATCAGGTCGCTATTTTCGAAGGAGATATAGCAAAGAAGAGATAGCCCGTATGACACATTGTATTTGTAAGTTTCCAATCTACGAGCAAGTTTCATGGACTCCTGAAAATCCAGGTCGTAGATTCAAAGCTTGTCACGTTCGTGTAAGTTTCACTGTTTTAATCATAACCATAAATTTTTGATGTTAATTGATAATGACATTATGTTTTACAATTTCGATAGAATAAAGATAAGAAATGTGAGGTGTATGGGTTCTTGATGATGAGTTAGCATCACAATACTACAAAGACCTTATCTACAAGTTGTATAAGGACAACGAAATATTGGAGTGCAACCTTCACAGCGTTACTCACCAAGATGATGCTCAAAAGGTGACATCAACCATGGCTGTTGTTGAACCATCCCTTGATTTCATTTGCAAGGAATTGAATGAGTTGAAGGTCAAGTGAAAAGTCTATGAGATGTTTTTGGTTTGTTCTACCTGTTTCATCATTGTGCTAATGTTGTTGATTGCACTTAGAGCTGGCATATCGTGTCCGACACGACACGACACGACACGACACGAACACGATAAGACACAGACCTGTTAAGACCTGACACAAACACGACACGATAACTAATCGTGTCACTTTTTTTAAACACGAACACGACACAAAAATTAACAGGTTACACGATAAGGAACCTGTTAACAAAAAAACTAAATTTAAACCAAAAAAACATAATAGACCTGTTAAAGGACCTGTTAAAAGACCTGTTACCACCTGTTATAGCACATGTTCCTAATAATACTTTTTTAACTAATACATAACGAAACATAACAAAACGGAAGTTCCTAATAATACTTTTAACTAATACATAACGAAACAAAAAGTCCTTAGAAGTTCCTAATAATACTTTTAACTAATACATAACGAAACAAAAAGTCCTTAATAATCCTTATAACAACAATTCTAATGTCTTCACCCGTATCCTTGACTTCAATTCTTCAAACCTGAAAAGTGAAAAGCTAGAGAAAGTTACTAAAAAGCATAACACAATTAGTCAAAGTGTGTTTAACAATTAGTCAAAAAACTATACAAAGAATGACTTAAGCTAGCATCATTAGTTAAGCAATTAGAATTGCCCAAAACTGATCACCACAGCTTCAATCAACATAATCAATATGAAAATGCACATTCAAACACTCTGAAGTGTTATAAGCTCATGCTAGATTATGTGGCAGTAGTACTTGTCATTCTTTTATTCAAATAAATTAATCATTCACTTTGCAAAACAAAGCTAAACTTCATGTTATGCTGCGTTATCATTGTTACCTATGCAACTCAAAAACCCAGTATAGTACTCCATAAGTGTGGTGACCACCAGCATCTAGTTCGCAAGTGGAAATTCGTAAGCTGGCATTTGATAGTCTTGGCGGGATATTGGCGGTTCCAACACATATCTATATAAGATAATATACTGAAAACAGCCAGAAGGTTGTTTTTGTAATGATAAAATACATACAAATCAAGTATCAAACATGAGCAGCAACACGTGAAGACTTATTAAGAACCTAATATATTTATGTTCTAATTAAACCGCTGCCCTAGAAAATTGAGCTTTGCCTACCCCTTTGATTTTTCAAGACTGCTTTATTAGCCCAACTACGAGATTAGTTGATGAATCAAATCTTCAGAAGAAGTGTAGTAATTAACTTTTCTCAATGTTTATTCATCAGTCAACTTTTCTCAATGTTTATTTACACCAAATACTCCGTATTACAAAGGTAAACACAACAAAATAACCTTTTAATGACAGGCAGATAGGATCGATTAAAGGAATAAGAAAACCATACATACCTGTAAACGATTGGAGAATGGATCGATTGATGGAATGGATTGATTGATGGAATGGATTTTGAGAATCGATTGATGGAATGGATCGATTGATGGAATGGATTGTGGAGTTATGGATCGATTGATGGATTAATGGAGGATTGGATTTGGATGAGGACCGGACATATTGGAGGCGTACATAATAGAGAGAGAATATGAAAAAAGAGGAAAGTGTTTTAGGGTTAATTTTGAACATATATATATATATATATATATATATATATAATATATATATATATATATATATATATATATATATATATATATATATATATATATATATATATATATATAACCTCTTAACAGGTTTCTTAACGTGTCTTAACAGGTCCGGACCTGTTAAGACACGAAACCTGTTAATTTTATTCGTGTCTTAACAGGTCCGGACCTGTTAAGACACGAAACCTGTTAAGACCTGACACGAAACCTGTTAAGAGCAGGTCGTGTCGTGTCGTGTTAACATGTCCGTGTCAGAAATTGCCAGCTCTAATTGCACTATCCATTAGAAAGTAGTGGTCCTAGTATTGTATTAGGCATTTGTTCTTTTGAATTTGGCATCTAGTTTATGTTATGTTATTTATATTGTCTCCCAAAAACACTAATGGTACTTCCTATGTAATGGTGAATTTATTGGTTCTACTTGTTCAATGTTTTGTTCAAATTTTGTGTTAACATTGCAACATACAAAATAACAAGCGAAAAGAACAAATTTTGTGTTAACATTGCAATGTTTTGCTATATTTTTGTGGTAACATTGTAGCTTACAAAATAATAAGTCAAAACAAAAAAAACCAACTCAGTGGAATGACATTAACAAAATGTGTTCTTTCATAACATATAGTTTGTGCAAAAGCACATTACACTGTTAAAACCAGAACACATTGATCCTAATGATCCTACATAGCCCTCAAGTACACAAAATAGGGCTGAGTAGTGGCATGAAATGCAGCAATACAATTCCATATTTTATAAATCTTCATAGTGGTAAGAATTGCTGCACTATGTTAGATTTTTACCCTAACCAAGTATGCCCTTCCATGAACAAAATAGGGCTTAATAATTACACATACAGATCATAATACTAAGATTGTTTCTGCACATACAACAGTTAACAAAACTATGTGCACTAATACTTGACATATCTAGTCAACAAGGATTTCATTGCCAATACTGGAACCTGGTCCAGTAACTGGTGCAGACAACCTCTTGTGCAGAATTCTTTGACTTGGCATTCTTGGTGGTAGCATTTGAGTTGCAGCTCTTTGTCTTGGATGTTGCACAGGTTGTGCTTCAGCTGATCTTGTCTCTCTTGTTAACATTTGTGGCACATGTCTGCTTCCTCCCACAAATGATGTTGCTCTTCCACCCCTGTTTGATGGCGTCCCCCTACCACCTCTGAAAGCTGTACCTCTGCCACCCCTTAATGTCCTTCTTACAAAAATATCACTGTCACTTGTCTTCTTAGATCGTGTCACAACATTGCTTCTCACTACTGCTGATCCACCTACTTGAGATTGTTGGGTACCTAATAACATACACATTCATGTGTAAGTTAATAACTATTATTAAAGGAAATGAACAACAAGTATACAAAACTATGTTACAAATCATTTACCTGCTATGTATTCATCATTTGATGCTGTATTATTCCTGCCCGACATAGAAGAATTGAAATTTTGTTGATCCTCAATACTATCTGAACAGCCAGAATCCATTGCCAACCAAGTTCCCATCCTCCCTAGCCTCTCTGCTGGAATTAGTCTACCCTTTTTAGTCTTACCACCTCTCATCTTCAAGTGACCACCCCTGTGAGCATGGCCACCCCTCTTATTCACCATCTTTGGAAGGTAAAAGGGTCTACCATCACTAAACCTTCCTCTCATATTAGTTGCACCCATTTCATACTCATTAATCTCTGTGTGAACAAACTTAGGAATATCATGATCATCAACTAACTCCGGATGAATATTTTGTTTCTTTCTGGGCCTACCGGGTTTTCCTTTTTCTTTAGGGGTTGGAGTCATTGTTTCCTTTGTACATCCCTTTCTATTGTGTCCAGCTTCACCACAATTATGACACGTCATAACCACTCCTGCTCTACTTATCTTAGTACTAGACTTGGGTTCATGGCTTGCCCTCACCCTCTTTCTCTTAGGCCTTCTGGGCATTGACTTTCGAATTGGACCTAAAACCCTAGAATAGTTACTAACATCTGGCCAAAACTCAATACCGTCAACCGGTTGTAGGTATTGACTATACGCTAATGTATACATGCCCTTCCTAAAACAGTCAGGAACGTACTCCTCTACCATCTTATTCAATTTGAATATACAAGCTATTGCATGGTAACAAGGCAAACCTGAAATCTGCCACATTCGACACGAGCATTTCCTGTTTGGTTCATCTACCTTGAATGCGTGAGACCCCTTCCTAACTTCAAATTGGTTACCACCACATGAAACTACATGCCAAAACCTGTGAATACAAATCTACTTAAAACAGAGTGTACGTATTGACTATATAATTTTATTTTTGTAATAATAGAAAACAAAATTACCTTTGTTGATCTTTAGTATGCTCCAAAACCTTCTGAATGTTTGGGCAAATTTCACCGGTCCACTTTTCCATCAACATTCTCATTGTGTGAAGCCTCTCCATAACTAGTACTCTCACTGACTCTAACATTGTAATAATCGGTTTATGCCTAATACTAACTAAAACCGCATTAAAACATTCACTAAAGCCGTTCTCTACAGCTTCACAGCATACACCCTCTTTGAAAAGGCTCTAGACCAAGAGTTAGGATTTTTTTTTAACCAAATATTCATGTGCTTTTGGATTAGCTTTTTTTTATCTTTTCCATAACTTTGGTATGTTGTTGTGGATATGATGGTTTTGATGCTCCCCAGAATAGCAGTCTGAATTCCTCACCACAGAATTGTTTCCGAAAGACTTCGTATATATGCCGAGCACATTGACGATGCTCTGCAAGAGGCATGACATCCTTTACTGCTTCAATCAACCCCTACGAAAACAATAAATAATACATTTGTTAGTATAAAAGGAATATACTATACTGTAATGTAAATATCATAAAGTTATTTGGTAACTCATACTTTGTGTTGGTCAGACATGAGTGTCAAGCCTTGCCCGAAGGGAATGTTTAAATCATCACCCAACAACTTTAAGAACCAGCTCCAATTCTCTTTATTCTTGACTGTCACGACAGCCCATGCCACCCGAAATATGTGGTTATTCCCGTCTCGACCAACTGCTGTTAATATCTTCCCTTGGTTTGGTTTCTTAAGAAAACAGCCATCCAAAGCAATTATTCTACGACATCCTAGTTTCCAACCCTCTTTCAACCCGTTAAAACACACGTAAAATCGGTCAAAATAGGTCTTCTCATCAGGATTAACATACACACCTACCTTGACTGTACTACCAGGATTTGACTCCAATAAAGCCTTTGCGTATGGCCTTAGTAACCCATAGTGATCCTGGATAGTAGCATCCCTTTCATTCAATGCAAAAGCCTTAGCATTTTTACACTATGTTCGACTAACATGGCATTTGTATTTCCTTAAGACTAGTTCTGCTATATTGTTAATAGTGATATTTGGGTTCATCCTAATCTTATCTCCAAATTGCTTTCCTATCCATTTATAATTTACTAGTCTGCCATAATGGAAACTGCGAACACAAGTGTGGGTATCCTTGAGAGAAATAACCTGAAATGTAGCTTCTCCTTTTAGCATTTTCACGTAACATCTCCAAGAGCATTCTGAGTTGCCAGCATTGTAACACCCCCAAAATTTGATACAGCGGAAGACTCAACAAGCTTTCGGGGTGCTACGGGGATTGGTATCCAAACACAAGACATAAAAGAACGAGATAAAGTAAACAAGGTAAAATACAACCACGCGGGGTTTTAAAGTTTACATTATCCCAAAATCATTCAGAGTCAGGCCCAAAAGAAAATAAATATAGGTCCACAATAGTTATCAGAGTTTTAGAAATATAGATCCATAACCGGTGCCAAATGCCAAGCCTCCAATCCCAAGCATCCGCAGAGCATCACTTAATTACCTGAGAAAACGTGCTAAAAGTCAGCTTTCGCTGGTGAGATCATAGGTTTAGATTCTTAATTCAGTATAGTGGACATGTACGCAAAACGCTTGCTAGCTAGACTAGGGCTCAATCATCCAACAAAATAATCCAACCAAAACAATCCAACCAAAATAATCCAACCAAAATAATCCAACCAAATCAAATCATCCCTATAGGTGCACGCTATAGCTCAAATCAATCCAATCAATAGCTTACCTAGCTCAAGTCTAGGCCTCGCTCTATAATCAATCCAATGGCTTACCTAGTTCGGGGACTAGGCCTCGCACAACAACCAAATCAATAGCTTACCTAGATCTAGTCTAGGCCTCGCTCTATAACCAAATCAAATAGCTTACCTAGTTCGGGGACTAGGCCTCGCTCAACCACCAAATCAATAGCTTACCTAGATCAAGTCTAGGCCTCGCTCAATAACCGAATCAATAGCTTACCTAGATCTAGTCTAGGCCTCGCTCTACCTAGTTCTATAAGCATAGCAAGTTTTGAAAATCAAAAAGCGATAATAGTCCACATAAAACATTTGCACGTTTCTCACCCCAAGTATTGAAAACAAAGTTCAAGAGTAAAAGTGGGGCTATGACTCACCTCAAGTCCAGAAATCCTCAAAAGAAATGATAGAAGAAAGACGTAAGTAATCTCAAGCAACTCACGTAACGGCAACTACTGACTCGGCACTTCCTAACAATATTAAATCCGTTCAGAAAACACTTCCACAAAAACAAGTATTCCCATTCCCGAACGTAATTCATTTTACTTTCCAAAATATCCATTTCTCGAATTAACTTCATATTCATTAAAATTCGACGTTTGGTATCCATACGGGTGGAGGGTCGACACAACACAACCAAAAGCCTCAACAAAGAACAAATAACAAGATAACTACAGGTCTAATGTTAGCCCGACACATTATTTAAATAATTATCGAAGCTTATTAAATCCGTCGATTTGATAATCTTCCATACTTATTTACGTAATATATCGTTCCAAAATTATACCCACTTAAAGCACATTGCACATAAGTTTCTATTTGGTATATGTCGTAGCCCAATGAATTCCCTATATATATCGTTGAATCGGCAAAATTCCACGAGACATATAGTAATTCATTACCCTAAAATATATACCACATCCTATGGGCGTCGTGGGATACGATGCCCATTAATATATCCATTTTATATCGTCAGATAACTCGATCTAGAATAAGTCATTTGATATATAAAATGTTTATATTAACCGTCATATATCCGTGACAACACGAAGTCACAATATAAAGCCCACTTGGACTTTAAAGACCCAAAAATTCGTATAACTCGATAAGTTTCTAGTTTATAATAAAAATCACGTTTTTAGTTGTTAGTTATTCGACGTAAAGTTCGTCATTATATATATATATGGTTATTAGTTATAATAATATTCCGACATTCATTGCACCATTTTCATAGTGTAATAACTATCGCTTTATTATTATACGTTTACTCGTGATCGTTTTATTATTAATATACGCATTTATATATATATATATATATATATATACGCTTAACACGTCTATATACGTATATAAACGATTATATTCTTAATAATATTATTACGAGTTTTATTTTTAATATCAACCTTTAAAGATTTATCGAGTCATAGAATTTGGTCTCATGTCCGAGTCATGACCCTCGGCTCATAGTCCAAGTCCAAACAATATAATCAAGTCATAATAATAAATATAATAACTCCGTCCAACCAATCTCAAATCCACGTGCTACAACATGAGGGTCCGACTACGGCACCCGACTAACCTATCTCCGTCATCTAATAACCGTATCACAACGGTCCCCAATTCACTTTCGTCAACACATCTCCAAATATACTCAAGACAATAGATACCGCAACGCGTCCAACATAATAAACCAAATGTCCAAAAGGTGAACATCACCCGAATAAATAATCACAAGTAACAATATTGTCCGAAACCAATATAGGCGGGTTGAGTTACCAAGTCAACCCGGGTCAAACATAAGCTCAAGACATAAAACGGAGCCACACCCGAGACTAAAGAGTCTCGGCTAGCTCTTTGAGCTTGCTCGAACCAAAACAGCCCCTAGGGGGGGTGTTCGGCCAAAAACCAAACGACCACAAGGTCCAAATAAAACAACCCATTCGACCGGACCCAAGGGGGTCACGGTCTTGCTCCCATCGAGCCATTCCAAACCAAACGGACCCTTAGGGTCTCGGCAACAATCAAACAACAACAACAACAAGATGGAGTGGGGAGGATCCCCATAGCCCTCGGCTCGACAAAACAAGCCACAAACACTAACTCCGAGACCTCGAGGGTCTCGGTTACGCTCGACCCGAGCACCGAACCAACCAAGAAAAACCATTCAATCAAGAATCCTTCCACTCAATCGGATTCCAATCAACCCACCCGGATACCAAACATCATCTTTTAACCTTTTTCATCAAAACCCAATAATCTTGTTTATAAGTCCATGGAACCCGAAAAACCAAAAACAAAACCGTGACCCTAGGTCACGATTCGAGTACAAATCCGAGTCAAAACTCGGCCTACCTTTATCCACCAAATAAGAAATCGAATGGATCTTCAATACCACACCAAGGAGTGACTAATTCGAGGTGAAATCGAAAGAAAAGAAGGGTTTAGGGCGCGTGTTATGATGGATCTAGTAGGAAATGGAATGGGGAATCGTTTGGTGATGGTGTTAATAGTGGTGGAGCGGCGGTGAGGTGGTGGTAGCCGACTAAAGGGGCGACGGCTAAGGATAGTTAGGGTTTGGAGGTGATAATTTTGAGAGAGAAAAGAGAGTAAAGTGGTGAGGGAGTTGTGGGGGTCGGTTCACACACAAGGACGATTCATAAAGAAGAAAAAAAATAGATTTTGTTTTATTATTATTATTAGTGATAGTAGTGGGCTAAGTAGCCCCAAATAAACACACGGGCCAAACCCGAAACCTTTAATAATCAATCACTTTTTCCAACCGAACCCGTTTCAAAATAATAAAATATCCGAACTCCATAAAAATATAATTAAATTGTTAGGTCAACCTAGTGCCGGAGTCAAAGTAGTGCCAACAATAATGATCTCAAAAATAATAATTCATCACGTCCGAAACAAACCAAACCATAATTAAATAACTAAATCCCAAATACATCGTACGATTAAATCACGTACCAACATTTGTAAAATATCTCGTCATAATAAATTTTCAGAAATTCCAAATTTATTATATAAATGTAATGCGGGTTTTATAAAACGGCTCCCTATTTTGCCAGTTGTCACATCCTCCCAGCCTCAGAAGGAACCCGTCCCGGGTTTCTCTCGAAATAACCCATCTACGAAGTGAATAAATTCGGATATCTTTTCCGAAACTCATCCTCACGTTCCCACGTAATTTCCGGTCCGTGCCGCGAATTCCAACGAACTTTGATGAGCGGAATACGACTCCTCTTGAGTCGTTTGATCTCTCTATCCATTATCTCAATCGGCTCTTCCACGAAATTCAAACTTTCGTCCACACGAATGTCCTTGATAGGTATAACTGGTGTTTCCTCTGAAAGGCATTTCTTCAGATTACTAACATGAAACACATCATGAACTTTACTCAGTTCCAAAGGTAATTCCAAACGATACGCTACGGGCCCAATCCTTTCCAGAATAAGAAATGGTCCAATGTAGCGGGGATTCAATTTCCCACGTTTCCCAAAACGTATCACACCCTTCCAAGGCGAGACCTTCAACATAACTCTGTCTCCAACCTGGAATTCTAGGGGTTTACGCCTTTGATCAGCGTAGCTTTTCTGCCTATCTCTAGCTGCTTGCAGTCGATCTCGAATCTGCGTTACCTTCTCTGTAGTTTCCAAGATAAGCTCAGGGCCTGTGAGTTGGCTATCTCCAACTTCTGCCCAACCAATAGGTGAACGGCATTTTCGACCATACAAAGCTTCGAATGGTGCAGCCTTAAGACTTGTGTGGTAGCTATTATTGTAGGAGAACTCCGCAAGGGGCAGATACTTCTCCCAGCCCTTACCAAAGTCTATGATGCATGCACTGAGCATATCCTCTAAAGTTTGGATAGTTCTCTCACTTTGGCCATCGGTTTGGGGATGATATGCAGTACTCATATCAAGTCTCGTTCCCAAAGCCGTTTGAAGTGATCGCCACAAAGCCGACGTAAAACGACTATCACGATCCGAAATAATAGATATCGGGACTCCATGATGAGAAACAATCTCCTTCACATACAACCTCGCAAGTTTTTCCACACTATCATCTTCACTAATCGCCAGGAAATGAGCAGACTTAGTCAAACGATCCACAATTACCCATATAGCGTCGCAATCGCTAGCTGTCTTTGGTAATTTGGTAATAAAGTCCATCGTAATCCGCTCCCACTTCCAAACCGGGAGTTCTGGCTGCGTCAACAATCCTGACGGTCTTTGATGCTCGGCTTTAACCTTAGAGCAAGTCAAGCACTTACTAACATATAATGCTATATCTGCCTTCATATTTGGCCACCAATATAATTTCTTCAAATCCTGGTACATTTTGTCCGACCCAGGATGAATGGAGTACCTCGACTTATGCGACTCATGCATAATCACTTCTCGAATCCCTCCATACAATGGTACCCAGCTTCGTTCTCCAAAACATAACACTCCATCAGAGCGCTTAGTAAATCCTTTCTCATTTTCTGCCATCCCAAATATATTCTCAGCAGGTCTATTCTCTGCTTTCAATGCTTCCGTTTGAGCTTCTAATATTTGAGACGGTAATGGCGATACGATAGTCATTCCTAATGACCTAACTCGTAATGGTGGAATTCTCTCTTTTCGACTAAGAGCATCAGCAACAACGTTTGCTTTACCAGGATGGTAGCGAATCTCACAATCGTAATCGCTTAGCAACTCAATCCAACGCTGCCTCATGTTAAGCTCTTTTTGGTTCAGAATGTGTTGCAGACTCTTGTGATCAGTAAACACTACACACTTGGTTCCATACAAGTAATGTCTCCATATTCTCAAAGCAAAAACCACAACACCTAACTCCAAATCATGGGTGGTGTAGTTCGCCTCATGCTTCTTGAGCTGTCGGGAAGCATAAGCTATCACTTTCTCTCGTTGCATCAGCACAGCTCCTAAACCTTTATGTGAAGCGTCACAATAGACGACGAAATCCTCGTTACCTTCGGGTAACGCCAAGATAGGGGCACTACACAACATCTCCTTAAGTAACTAAAAGGCTTCCTCTTCCTTATCTCCCCATTCATACTTAACACTCTTTTGAGTCAATTTGGTCAACGGTTTTGCTATCTTCGAAAATCCCTCAATGAATCTTCGGTAATAACCGGCTAATCCCAAAAACTGATGAACTTCTGTTGGGGTCGTAGGTGCAGCCCAATCTTTAATCGCTTCAATCTTAGCAGGATCCACATGAACTCCTTGTCTATCGATTACGTGACCTAGAAATTGTACCGTCGGAATCCAAAATTCACATTTCGAAAACTTGGCATACAGTTTCTCCTTCCTGAGCAATTCCGAGATAAGTCTTAGATGCTCCTCATGTTCCTGCTCACTCTTCGAGTATATTAGAATGTCATCGATGAACACAATCACGAACTTATCTAAGTACGGCTTACACACCCGATTCATGAGGTCCATGAATACCGCCGGTGCGTTAGTCAACCCAAACGGCATCACCTGAAACTCGTAATGCCCGTAACGGGTTCTGAAAGCCGTTTTCGGAATATCTTCCTCGCGCACTCGAAGCTGATGATATCCCGATCTCAAATCGATCTTCGAATACACGCTCGATCCTTGAAGTTGATCGAACAAATCGTCGATCCTCGGTAACGGGTATCTATTCTTCACCGTTAACTTGTTCAACTCTCGATAATCAATACACATTCGGAACGATCCATCCTTCTTCTTCACAAATAAGACCGGGGCTCCCCAAGGTGAAGAACTTGGTCTTATGAATCCCTTCTCGGCTAACTCCGCTAATTGTTTCGACAACTCTTCCAGTTCAGTAGGTGCAAGGCGATAAGGCGCTCGTGCTACAGGTGCAGCACCAGGTATTAACTCAATCTGAAATTCCACTTGTCTAGTAGGCGGAATTCCTGGCAAATCATCGGGAAACACATCCGAAAAATCACGAACTATAGGTACATCTCCAATGCACCTTTCCTTCTTCTCCTTCTCTCCTCTCTCAGCAATTTGGGCTAAGAAAAGGTAGCTTCCTTTCTCTATTAGCTTCGGCAACTTAGTGCAAGATATAACTGCTAATCTAGATGGGCCTCTCAAATCCTTTCTATCTCCTGGTATGTTCAGAATCTCCTTGCCGTAAGGCACACGCACGATCTTCTCATCGCAGATTATATGGGCACGATACTTCGACAACCAATCCATACCAATAATGACATCAAAACTTCCTAATGTAACGGGTAGAAGATCTATGTTGAAAGGACGGTTCAGAAAGTTTAACGTGCATCCACGAACGATAGTCTTAATCCTTTCTATGTTTCCATTGGCTAACTCTACATCATACCCAATTCCTAAGGCCATCGGGGGTTTCTCAAGTAAGGGTGCAAACTTAGTGGACCCAAAACTCTTATCGGCACCAGTATCAAATAGTATGGAAGCATAACGATTATTGAGAAGGAACGTACCAGTAACAACGTTCGGATCTTCTCCTCTCTCGTTCCCGAGTGCATACACTCTCCCATGAGCAACTCCAGCTTCCACACGTTGGTCCCCATTATCTTGTCGTCCACGGTTTCCTCCAGCTCCACGGTTTCCATTATTGTACCCATTACCACCCGATCCTTGATTTCCTCGGTTCCACGATTCCCTACACTCATTCCGATAGTGTCCTTTCTTTCCACATCCATAGCAAGTAACATTTGCCTTTTTCATAGTTTCAGGAGTAGCTTGAACCATAGCAAGAGGTCGAGCTCTACAATCCTTAGCTATATGTCCCATCTTAGAGCAATTCTTGCACATTATAGTACATCGACCAGAATGATGCTTGTAACATCGGTTACATTTGGGTGCATCTCCATTGTAGTTCTTCTTGTCTCCATCTCCCATGGCGTAAGCTCTAGTAGTTAGTTGTCGCTTGTTTCGACGATCATTACCCTTAGAGTGATCGTCCCTCTTTCTCTTTCCATTCTTATCTTTCTCAGCTTCTTCCAATGCCAAAGAGTCCATCAGTTGTTGAGCAATAGTAATAGCCTCATGAATGCTTGCGGGCTTAGCAGAAATCACATCGTTCCTGGTAGCTACCAGCAATCCATCGGTATACCTCTCGATCTTTTGGGTCTCAGTCCTAACCATATCGGGACAGAGTAAGGCCAACTCTCGATAACGGCGATTGTAAGTTGCCATATCAGTACCTTTCACCTTGTGGTTCCAGAACTCAATCTCCAATTTCTTAATCTCATTCCTTGGGCAGTAGGTCTGAATCAGCAAAGACTTAAATTGCTCCCAAGTCATAGCATAAGCCGCATCACTCCCAACCGAGTTACGGTAATTGTTCCACCAAGTTAAGGCTTCATCTTTGAAGGTAAAAGAAGCAAACTTTACCTTCGCATTCTCCGCACAACCACTGACATTGAACACAGACTCAGTCTTCTCAATCCACCTAACCAAGTAAACCACTCCTTCAGTTCCACCAAACTCAATCGGTCCACAAATCTTAAACTCCTTGTAGTGACATCCATTAGCACGAACAGGTGGAAAAGTTCCAGCAGAATTGTTGGAATGATTTGACTCAGCTAGTAGCTCAGCAACTCGTTGCTCCACAAGTTGATTGATCATTGCTTGATCCACAGTAGGTGCATTAAGTGGAACATGATCATTGTCTCCCTGAACATCAACATTTTGATTCCTGTTGTTGCGGTTAGTAGTGTCCAGGTTATCAGGAGTAGGGGTCTCAACATTTCGAGCTGGACGGCGTCCTCGACGACTAGGGGTAGTCGTTGCAGGTCCAGTTCTGGTAGCTCTAACAGGGTTTCTTCGTGGGGCCATTGATCTGAAACATCATACAAGTTCGTGAGTCTCCGATAGGACTTATCATATGCTCAACAAGAATTTAATCAACGAAGCCAAGTCATGGAAAGAAAATCAACAATACACCATAAAACATCAATGAGGCGAATAGGAACTCAATTTCCATAATATCCAAAAACCACATAATACCATATCATAATAACCATCGACCATACAAGAAAGATCCAACATCATCCCAACTACCAAAAACACAAAGATAATAATCGTTCCAACAAGACGAGTAATTAACGGAAAATACATCAAAAGTAGGATAACTAGCTTTTCTAACCGAACACTCCTCGGTTAAGAAAGCAACAAGACAACATAAACCAATCAACTAGCCACGCTGCTGGCGGAGTCTACTCAACTCCTGCCTCAAGCCATCAAGATCCCTCCATAACGATCCTAGCTCAACGCTATGGGTGTCTCGGTCTCTCTTGAGGTCAGCCACCTCCTTCTCCAGCTCGGCATTCCTTTGCCATAGCTTGCGGTCAGCCTCACGAGCAGTAACAAAACCTCGCTGTAAACTATCGATATGCTCATGAACCTCCATCAAAACTCTCCTCATCTCAGTAGTCCTGCCCACAACTACAGTCATATCCACTCTCAGATCCGCTATGAACTCTCCAATAACCCTCTCAAGTCGATCAGATACACGTGCAACTCTCTCACTAAGCTCAGTAATCCGAGCCCACAACCTGCCAATCTCACCCAACTCTGCATGCTCAGCAGAAATCTCAAAAGATGCATCCGACCCAGCGGGACTACCAGGTGGCAACTCAAACAAAAACGGATGATCAGGTGAATCAGGCTCAATCGGGTGTACAGGTGAATCAGGCTCCTCAGCCTGAGCTGGTGGTACTAACACATCATCATCATCAGGCACCTCATCCTCCTGAGGGTCATCCTCCTCCTCAGGGTCATCATCATCACCCTGCTCAACCTCCTGAGGGTCATCCTCCCGCTCAGGGTCATCAGCCTCATCCTCACCCTCGTACTCCTCCTCCTCCTCATCGGAAGAGTACATCATCAATCGTCGTCTCCTACTAGGTGAACCATGTAGTGAAGGGGTATGTGATCTAGGACGACGACGCAATGATGTGGGTGGCGCCTCAGACAGAAGAGAGTGAGCATCAATCTGTAAAGGTGGTGAAGTAGGGCGTACCGACATGCGTGCCGTAGCTCGATGGGCAAAACGTGGAGCCACATGAGCCAAAGCCTGATGAAGAGTAAGCTGCCTCGATGTACCAGGGAGCCCTAGAGAAGATGAGGGTCCCTGCGTAGATGCAGCAGATGGTGCTGAAGTAGAACCTGTCAGTGTCATAGTAGCTGAATGCATGGCAACCTGGTAAGGATCATCAGGGGCCATAGTGAACCGTGCTGGCAATACCAGTGTAGTAAGAATATCCTCAACGACATCAGGCATATGGGAGGCCATAGTCTGTGACAACGGCGTAGGGTAGGTGTAAGTGTTTCAAAACAACTAAACCGTGAACTCAAAATACCATATCCAAAATCATCATATAATTCCAACTCGTATAAAATCAAGAAAGATTTAAATACCGCATTACTAAAACCATTCACAAAACAATTAAGCCATATAATTCCTCAGAACACATATAATTCCTCAAAACGCATCATATCACCAAAACAATAAACCTCAAATCCTCAAATCATCTCAAGAAATCTCAAATCTCTAATCATCTCAAATATCTCATTCCAAGTCATTATCTCATAATACCTCAATAACAAACAATGATGCTTCGGCTTGGCGGGCTGGCGGGCAATGGTCGAGGATCGTTTTCTATAAAAATCGGTTATAGTTTAGGTGTCTATTTACCTAGTTCTCTATAACCTTGGCTCTGATACCAATCTGTAACACCCCCAAAATTTGATACAGCGGAAGACTCAACAAGCTTTCGGGGTGCTACGGGGATTGGTATCCAAACACAAGACATAAAAGAACGAGATAAAGTAAACAAGGTAAAATACAACCACGCGGGGTTTTAAAGTTTACATTATCCCAAAATCATTCAGAGTCAGGCCCAAAAGAAAATAAATATAGGTCCACAATAGTTATCAGAGTTTTAGAAATATAGATCCATAACCGGTGCCAAATGCCAAGCCTCCAATCCCAAGCATCCGCAGAGCATCACTTAATTACCTGAGAAAACGTGCTAAAAGTCAGCTTTCGCTGGTGAGATCATAGGTTTAGATTCTTAATTCAGTATAGTGGACATGTACGCAAAACGCTTGCTAGCTAGACTAGGGCTCAATCATCCAACAAAATAATCCAACCAAAACAATCCAACCAAAATAATCCAACCAAAATAATCCAACCAAATCAAATCATCCCTATAGGTGCACGCTATAGCTCAAATCAATCCAATCAATAGCTTACCTAGCTCAAGTCTAGGCCTCGCTCTATAATCAATCCAATGGCTTACCTAGTTCGGGGACTAGGCCTCGCACAACAACCAAATCAATAGCTTACCTAGATCTAGTCTAGGCCTCGCTCTATAACCAAATCAAATAGCTTACCTAGTTCGGGGACTAGGCCTCGCTCAACCACCAAATCAATAGCTTACCTAGATCAAGTCTAGGCCTCGCTCAATAACCGAATCAATAGCTTACCTAGATCTAGTCTAGGCCTCGCTCTACCTAGTTCTATAAGCATAGCAAGTTTTGAAAATCAAAAAGCGATAATAGTCCACATAAAACATTTGCACGTTTCTCACCCCAAGTATTGAAAACAAAGTTCAAGAGTAAAAGTGGGGCTATGACTCACCTCAAGTCCAGAAATCCTCAAAAGAAATGATAGAAGAAAGACGTAAGTAATCTCAAGCAACTCACGTAACGGCAACTACTGACTCGGCACTTCCTAACAATATTAAATCCGTTCAGAAAACACTTCCACAAAAACAAGTATTCCCATTCCCGAACGTAATTCATTTTACTTTCCAAAATATCCATTTCTCGAATTAACTTCATATTCATTAAAATTCGACGTTTGGTATCCATACGGGTGGAGGGTCGACACAACATAACCAAAAGCCTCAACAAAGAACAAATAACAAGATAACTACAGGTCTAATGTTAGCCCGACACATTATTTAAATAATTATCGAAGCTTATTAAATCCGTCGATTTGATAATCTTCCATACTTATTTACGTAATATATCGTTCCAAAATTATACCCACTTAAAGCACATTGCACATAAGTTTCTATTTGGTATATGTCGTAGCCCAATGAATTCCCTATATATATCGTTGAATCGGCAAAATTCCACGAGACATATAGTAATTCATTACCCTAAAATATATACCACATCCTATGGGCGTCGTGGGATACGATGCCCATTAATATATCCATTTTATATCGTCAGATAACTCGATCTAGAATAAGTCATTTGATATATAAAATGTTTATATTAACCGTCATATATCCGTGACAACACGAAGTCACAATATAAAGCCCACTTGGACTTTAAAGACCCAAAAATTCGTATAACTCGATAAGTTTCTAGTTTATAATAAAAATCACGTTTTTAGTTGTTAGTTATTCGACGTAAAGTTCGTCATTATATATATATGGTTATTAGTTATAATAATATTCCGACATTCATTGCACCATTTTCATAGTGTAATAACTATCGCTTTATTATTATACGTTTACTCGTGATCGTTTTATTATTAATATACGCATTTATATATATATATATATATACGCTTAACACGTCTATATACGTATATAAACGATTATATTCTTAATAATATTATTACGAGTTTTATTTTTAATATCAACCTTTAAAGATTTATCGAGTCATAGAATTTGGTCTCATGTCCGAGTCATGACCCTCGGCTCATAGTCCAAGTCCAAACAATATAATCAAGTCATAATAATAAATATAATAACTCCGTCCAACCAATCTCAAATCCACGTGCTACAACATGAGGGTCCGACTACGGCACCCGACTAACCTATCTCCGTCATCTAATAACCGTATCACAACGGTCCCCAATTCACTTTCGTCAACACATCTCCAAATATACTCAAGACAATAGATACCGCAACGCGTCCAACATAATAAACCAAATGTCCAAAAGGTGAACATCACCCGAATAAATAATCACAAGTAACAATATTGTCCGAAACCAATATAGGCGGGTTGAGTTACCAAGTCAACCCGGGTCAAACATAAGCTCAAGACATAAAACGGAGCCACACCCGAGACTAAAGAGTCTCGGCTAGCTCTTTGAGCTTGCTCGAACCAAAACAGCCCCTAGGGGGGGTGTTCGGCCAAAAACCAAACGACCACAAGGTCCAAATAAAACAACCCATTCGACCGGACCCAAGGGGGTCACGGTCTTGCTCCCATCGAGCCATTCCAAACCAAACGGACCCTTAGGGTCTCGGCAACAATCAAACAACAACAACAAGATGGAGTGGGGAGGATCCCCATAGCCCTCGGCTCGACAAAACAAGCCACAAACACCAACTCCGAGACCTCGAGGGTCTCGGTTACGCTCGACCCGAGCACCGAACCAACCAAGAAAAACCATTCAATCAAGAATCCTTCTACTCAATCGGATTCCAATCAACCCACCCGGATACCAAACATCATCTTTTAACCTTTTTCATCAAAACCCAATAATCTTGTTTATAAGTCCATGGAACCCGAAAAACCAAAAACAAAACCGTGACCCTAGGTCACGATTCGAGTACAAATCCGAGTCAAAACTCGGCCTACCTTTATCCACCAAATAAGAAATCGAATGGATCTTCAATACCACACCAAGGAGTGACTAATTCGAGGTGAAATCGAAAGAAAAGAAGGGTTTAGGGCGCGTGTTATGATGGATCTAGTAGGAAATGGAATGGGGAATCGTTTGGTGATGGTGTTAATAGTGGTGGAGCGGCGGTGAGGTGGTGGTAGCCGACTAAAGGGGCGGTGGCTAAGGATAGTTAGGGTTTGGAGGTGATAATTTTGAGAGAGAAAAGAGAGTAAAGTGGTGAGGGAGTTGTGGGGGTCGGTTCACACACAAGGACGATTCATAAAGAAGAAAAAAAAATAGATTTTGTTTTATTATTATTATTAGTGATAGTAGTGCGCTAAGTAGCCCCAAATAAACACACGGGCCAAACCCGAAACCTTTAATAATCAATCACTTTTTCCAACCGAACCCGTTTCAAAATAATAAAATATCCGAACTCCATAAAAATATAATTAAATTGTTAGGTCAACCTAGTGCCGGAGTCAAAGTAGTGCCAACAATAATGATCTCAAAAATAATAATTCATCACGTCCGAAACAAACCAAACCATAATTAAATAACTAAATCCCAAATACATCGTACGATTAAATCACGTACCAACATTTGTAAAATATCTCGTCATAATAAATTTTCAGAAATTCCAAATTTATTATATAAATGTAATGCGGGTTTTATAAAACGGCTCCCTATTTTGCCAATTGTCACAAGCATTCTCTGATGGATACTTTTTATGGCATGTCTGTTTCTCTTTGCTTGGATCCCTAAGCGTCTATTTCCGTTGACCACATTTAGCAATAACCTTACTTTTTTCACTCCTCTCGAACCACAATGCAAACCCATTGGCAACCGCATAAAAGATAAGGCATTCTCTGAAACTCTCAGCATTGACATACTTTTGCCCAAGCTGTGAAGTGAAAGAAAAAAATTGACAACATTTAGCAATCATTATACACGACGAATATTGATAGAAAGTAATACAACAGTTAGGAATAGGGGGAAAGTAGTAGTATTACCATTGGTTTCTTTAGTCGCCAATGTGTGTCATCATCATAAATAGGGTAGTTGTCGCCCTTTTTAGATTTATGAACAACGGAGAAGGGGTCAGTTATCCCAACTCCATTACCTCTGATGTGCTTCAACAAACCTTCCATGAATCGTTCATGCTGCCTAACCAATGGTCCTAAACCATTAGGCCCTGATCCATCAACAACTTCCGGTTCCTCATTGTCATAATCCTCAGTTTGTTCTTCAGGCTGGTGCTCATCAGATGTTGTGTGTTTATTCTGTATTATCAGCTTTCTCAATTGGATTACCTCATCTTCACCGTCACTAAGATACTCATACAACTTTTCTGTTTCACAATCAGAATCATAAGACTCATAAGCAGATGAGTCATGATCAATGTTCTCATTGTTTTCTTCTGCTTCAGAGTTAGAATCAGATGATAATTGAGGATTAGTGTTCTCTCTTATCGTTATACCGGTAACCCTAGGAACATTGGTAAATTTTTTTTGCTGTTGGCTTGTTTTTCCCTTTCATAACCGACTTCCCTTTATCAAGTTTCTTCTGTCTAGCTAGCACCACAACATCTATATTAGCATCTTGTTGACCATCAACATCCATATCATCTACATTTTCAACCACATTGTCTGTAACCTCATCAACAACGTCATTCACTACAGCGTCGGCAACAACCTCATTCTGGTCAACCTCATTCACTGCAACCTCATCAACTACCTCATTGGCTACAACCTCATCAACTACCTCATTGGCTACAACCTCATTCACTGCAACCTCATCATCCGCTATCTTATCAGGTTGTTGATTGCACTCCTTATACACCTCATCTTCACTTAGGGGTGGGTAATCATATGCCAAGTCATCCTGATAATTCCATACTCTTGTGAATGTAACTTTACCCTCAAAATCTTTCATAAGTGGCCTATCTTTAAGTGGAGGTGACCTTAAATTGGGAGAGTGTGCTTCTTCCTTAGCCCAAGCAAGCAACTCCTCATAAGACATACTACCAGCATCCTTTTTCATGTTTTCATGTTTTTTCCTTTTTGATGTTACCTCAGAGTCTGAACTATCTAAACAAAGGTTGTGGTGGTAGTTTGGTGCTAGGTTTTGGGGTGCATGAGCAACATACAAATTTACGGTCTTATGCTGCTCGGCTAGATCATACAACGAATGAACATCTGAATCCCTTTCAATTATTTTTAACCCTCCACTATCAATGTCTAACTCAGGAATGCACATAAACAAACCCCATATATTTTGCTTAACCTTAGCAACTAAAATATCTAATAGTGGGCTAAACATAATTCTATCAGTTGTTGCGGCCTCCATTAGAATCTCTCTACCATAATCATACTTTAACGGGTCAAACATGAAGACACCATTGTAGTGTATTTTGAAGAGCACATCAAGTGGTACCTCCATCAAACCTGTAAGAATCTAAACAATTTAATCAAAACCCTAATTTACGAAACCCTAAAAAACATATTTATATTCATAATAATTTAATACAATTGAGTAAAATTAACAATAAATTATTGCAGGAATATACCTTTTTACTTGCCAAATAAAGGAAAGCGACAATCAATTTGTATTATTTAAAGGGAACACGAATTAGGGTTTAGATACCACTTTGGGGATCTTGAAAGTGATGTGTGAATGGTTAAGTATGTGAAGCAGCGTAGATCTGGACCACAAGATATACATAAACAAGTACAAAAAGTGGGGTGGAAAGTGATGCGTATGGTGGATTGTGGATGGATTGATGCAAGCGTGTGTTTGTTATTCCACCGTGGCATGATAATTTTTACAACAAAGACAATATACCGGGTACCAGTTGTTGGGGTCATAGGTTACATAACATAAGACAAAATATTTGAGTATAAGGGAGTATTAAAGATATTTTTTTGTACGCTAAGTCGAAGTAATATATGTGGCAAGTATAATACACTATTAAAAATTTTTCCCTTTTCTTTTTGTATAATCAAACAAAATCAAAGTTTACTGTAAATTAGGTTGCAACCATGCATATATATCCTCATAACCAGATTTATTTTGTATAAGAATGTCTGAGTTTATTAAACAGTAGCATTTACATATGTTTTTGCGCTGTACAATTTGTTGTTACACGAGTTCACTTAATTAACAAATTGAAGAAAGTCCCGATTCTCATAATATGCAATATTTTCAATACCTTACATTTTTTTCTTTCTGAAATGATCTATAATTTTGTAGTAAAAAATGTTCTGTTAAGGATCCTTTAAATCAATCAATTAGTCTAAAATCTTGAATCAGGGACATCACAAACGATATTACCATGTTGTACGTACTATAAGTTTCCGACATTCATTTTGCACATATTTGGATTTAAACTCACTTTTTAAGACTTGGATATATAGTCAAAATTTAATTTATTACAATATACCCCTGAAAGTTAGAAGCCATCAAAGAGGATAGACTTTTGTTCCGAGTTATTTTAATTTTTGTTTCATGATATGTCTCTTGAAAACCCTACATATATTAACCCTTAAATTTGAAGAACAACAACACACCAATACCTCCCATTTTAAAACAAAGAATGTTGGACTACATTGATGAGACAACGAGTTCTTCCATGCAGATAGTGCATACGACAACTGGTGGTCTGCGGCTGAAAGGGGACGGCTATGGTGATGGCTTGAGTAATGCATCGGATTCTTGTAGCTAGTGCAGCCATTTATCTAGGAGGTCGTATGAACATTGCCCTATGCTAAATGGGTGGAACTGACATAAGTTTTCATTTTTCATACACATGAAATTACAAGGTTTTTTTTTTTTTTTTTTTTTTTTTTTTTTTAGTATTCTTCATAGGCTACGAATATTAGCTTCGTCATATCTACACAAGTGTTCCTTACATATTTTTTCTCATACCAACAAGTATGTCGTCTTTATCATTAAAAAACATTATTTTTACTTTTATTCTATTAATTGATTTTCAGTGTAATTAGTTAAACACAAAACCGTAGTATCATGCTTGTCATGAAGCTAGTAAACGGAAGCATAACACGTCAAAGAGATATACTTGGCTACTTGTTATCAAAATGAGAAATTCGATAGTATATAAACTATCATATGTTCTAAAATTTAAATAATTCAGCAACAAAGCGAAGCACCGAATTAAACTTCTAAGAAAATAGAAGACACATAGAATGGGATAATAAATAGAAAATGAGAGAACATGAAAGCGAAAAAGTAAAAACTTTCTATGAAAAAACTTGCTCTTTTTTAGTTTTACCTCTCAGTAAAATCATATTTTTCACCTCACTTTTTCCCTCTCATAACCCAAATTTGACGAATGTTCAATGACTTTCTTTCTATTTATATTTTTTGTCAAAATAAATGAATAAAAAAAGTACTTTGTAAGGAAAATAAGCTTTCTTTTAAGACAATCTCTAATGTAGCTTTTTGCTTTATGACTGACATAAGTATCATTATTCAATGTCAAATAAGTAGATACCAATATATGATATTCATAACACCAACTTATGTTTCTTTTATTAGAAATTAGTAACATTATTCAATACATATTAAGCCTTAAACACTCCATTACTCACTAGGTGGAGGAGATACTTCATGGATTATATATTGTTTCATTCATCTGATGGACATTCAAAATGACAACGACACCTGAAGAAATTTTTGCATTCTCCCCAAGTAGAAGTAGATTCTCCATGTTCGGGTGCAGGATTTCCAATGCCGGGAAGATTTCCAATATCGGGTAGGTCTATTCCACGAGAGCGTCTTTTGTTTTGTTTCTTGAACGGCAAATCATTTCCATACGTTTCTTGGCAAAACTTCGTACATTGATCATCCGTTCATCCAAATAGACCTTGAGTTTCACTGCATTCTTCTGATATGACTAATTTCGCACCTGAAAAATGAAAATACAAATCGAGCTTAATTAGTACAACTAGTACTAATGAATGCTAGTTCGATTACTTAGGACATAGTGTCGTTGTATAAAAAAGTATATTGCTTTCTATGATGAAAAAATTTCCAAAATGTTGAATTAAGAATAAAGGAATTGAAAATTACCTATCACTATAAGAAACAAGAGAAATGTTGTGTAAATCGAAGAACTTGTCATGTTGGTTTATGTTCTGTTTCCGAATGATAAACTTTGAGATGAACATTAGTTTATATAGGAGAAAAGTTCAAAATTGATCTTACCAATATTTATTAGTTGCATTTATTGTGTAATTTAACATCACGTAGAAAAAATTGTCAATAAAAACTATAATAGTAAGTTTTATTTTATGTGGTATGCCAAAGCATTTATACTATCAAGAAATGAGAGAAAAGACAATTGACATATTGAAAGTGAAATTCATTATGAAATTGTTAGCTACAAATGTGGGTTTACAGAGTATTTATACAATACAATGATGATAAAGCTAAGCTAACTGCTATGACTAACTAATAACTAACTAAGCTTCTAGAACAATCTGATTACATTGTGTAGCATACATTCAAACTCTTCTCAAGCAATGTCTTCATCTTGGGAGGTGTATTTGATTGACATGCTCTGTTATTGACACAGTTGACTGAGTTGACTTTGCTTCTTGTATGTTCACCAATATCCCCCCCACAAGTTGGCAGTGTGTAAGGATTACACATGCCTAACTTGGATAGGCAATTATAGTGAAGAGGTCTGGACAATCCTTTGGTCAGTATATCAGCAACTTGATGTTTGGTAGGGATATAGGTAGGAAGTATTTGTCCTGCTTTGACTTTGTCTCTCACAAAATGGCAATCAAGCTCAATGTGTTTGGTTCTTGCATGCTGGACAGGATTAGAAGCAAGAGCAATGCAAGATGCATTGTCAACCATCATGGAAATAGGAGTTGAAACTTGAACATTGAGATCCTTTAATAAACATTGAAGCCATGTAACCTCACAAGTGCTATCAGCTAAAGCCCTGTATTCAGCCTCTGTGGAGGATCTAGAAACAACAATTTGCTTCTTGGATTGCCAGGAAATGAGAGAAGAACCAAGAAATATGCAGTAACCTGTGACAGATCTTCTTGTGAAGGGACAACTTGCCCAGTCACTATCACAGTAAGTAGTTAAAGTGAGATTGTTCCTGAGAGGGAAGAAAAGACCTTGACCTGCAGATAACTTGAGATATCTGATTACCCTGGTGAGTGCTTTCATATGAACATGAGTTGGTTTGTGTAGAAACTGACTAAGAGCTTGTGCAGCAAAAGCTAAGTCAGGTCTGGTAATGGTCAAGTAAAGAAGTTTACCCACTAAAGTTCTGTAGGGAGTAGGATCAGGCAGTGGATCTCCATCATCTATAGAAATTTTAACATTAGGATCTAATGGAGTAGCAGAAGGCTTTGTGTCCAGAAGATCAGCATGAGTGATGAGATCAATTGCATATTTCCTTTGAGTCATTGCAAGCCCTGTTTTGTTCCTCAAAAATTCAATACCCAAGTAGTAATGAAGTGGACCAAGATCTTTAATGCTGAATTTCTCATCTAAGCTTTGCTTGATTTTCTGGATGGTAGCTTTGTCATTACCAGCAATCAATAAATCATCCACATAGACCAAGATAGCAGTAAACTTGTTGTCTTGTTTGAGAGTGAGAAGAGAAGTATCCACATAACTTTGTTTGAAACCTAGTGAAGTGAGAAAAGAGGTGAGCTTTTCAAACCAGTTTCTGTTAGCTTGTTTAAGGCCATAAAGTGACTTCTTGACCTTGCAAACAGTATTTGGTGGAAAAGTTTGAGAGTAGCCCTTTGGTATTTCCATGTATACATCCTCATGAAGATCACCATGTAAGAAAGCATTGTTCACATCTAGTTGCTCAATAATCCAATCATTGTGTACTGCAACTGCTAGAAGAGTTCTAACTGTGGCCATTTTTGCAACAGGTGCAAAAGTTTCTGTGTAGTCTTCTCCTTCCTTTTGATTGTACCCCTTTGCAACAAGTCTTGCTTTGTATCTTTCTATTGTCCCATCAGCCTTATACTTAATCCTGAATACCCATTTACATCCAATTGCAAACTTGCCAGCTGGTAGGATGGTGATCTCCCAAGTATCATTCTTTTCTAATGCTATAATTTCCTTATTCATTGCTTCAATCCAAGGTTTATACTTTGATGCTTGATGAAATGTGGTTGGTTCAGTGATTTTATCAATGAGGTTAATGAAATGAAGTGATGTAGGACACAGATTGGAATAATTAATATAATTAGAATGATGATGTTTAGGATGAATGATGTTATGAATTGATGATCTTGGAAGTTTGTAATGATAAGCTTTAAGTTTTGGTGGAGTGTGTTTGATTCTTGTTGATGTTCTAGTTGGTTGTGGAATTGGTGGTAGTGTATGGATTGGAGGTGAGACAGATGATGTTGGTACATCAGATGGTGTATGTGTTGGAGTTGGAACAGATGGTGTTGATGCATCAGGTGATGTATGTGTTGGATCAGTGTGGGTAGAGATATGTGTAGGTGTGGAAAAAGATGTAGTGTTAAGTGGTGTTGGTGTTGGTGTTGATGTTGATTCTGGTGTTGGTGTTGGTTCTGAGTTAGATGGACTGCTAGGATCAACTATTGATGGAAAGAAGTTGGAATTGGTTTGAGTTGTTGTTGTAGATGGTTGTGGAACATGAAGAGGAGTTGGAATACTGAAGTTAGGATACATGGTAGAAGGTAAGAATGATGGTGATTGATAAAGAGAGGTGTCAGGTTTGGTAGGAGATGTGGCAAAAGGAAAATTGGACTCATCAAATAACACATTCCTGCTGGTAATGGTTTTGTGTGTAGAAGGATCATACAAGAGGTAACCTTTTTGATTGTTTGGATAACCAATGAGAATAGTAGGAGTGCCTCTTTTATCAAACTTGTCTGATGTGTAATGGTAAGCATATGCCAAGCAGCCTATAACTCTCAAATGATCAAGTGTTGGTGGTGAATTATGTAATAACTCATAAGGACTTTGATTTTGAAGAATTTTGGAGGGAATTCTGTTAATGAGATAGGTGGATGCTAGTAAGCTGTAACCCCAAAAATGTATTGGAAAATGTGCTTGAAAGTGAATTGATCTAGCCATTTCTAAAAGGTGTCTGTGTTTTCTTTCAACCCTGGCATTTTGCTGAGGTGTGTATGGACATGATGTTTGATGTGTTATTCCATGTGTTTGAAGATAATTAGTGAATGATGAATTGACAAATTCAGTACCATTGTCTGTCCTGATGAGTTTGATTGTTGCTTGAAATTGTGTTTTGACAGATGCATGAAAGGTTTGAAAAGTTGTGAATACATGATGTTTACTTGGTAATAAATATGTCCATGTAGCTCTAGAGTAATCATCAACAATGGTAAGGAAGTATTGACATTTATTGATTGTGGAATGTCTGTATGGTCCCCATATATCAAGGTGAAGAAGATCAAATTTTGATTTTGCATTTGAAGTGCTTACAGGGAATGGAAGTACATGATGCTTAGCTACTGGACAAATGGTACATTTACAATCTAGATCAGAAGAAGAAACTGAAATATTTTTGATTTTCTTAATTGTTTGAAGTGGTGTGTGGCCAAGCCTGTTGTGCCAGAGTTGTGAGCTACTGATGCTGGATAAGATGGTTGAAGAGGGTTCCATTGTAGTCTTGGTTGATGATAACAAGTAGAGTCCACCATGAAGAATGCCATGAGTACTTCTCCCATCATGGCCCTGAAAGACAAATCTGTCATGAGTGAAAGTGACTGAAAACAATGTTTTGTGTAGAAGCCTGCTGATGGAGATGAGGTTGTAGGTGAAGGTAGGGATGTAGAAAACTTCATGGATGGTAAGTGTTGATGTAAGGTGTACTGATCCAACATAATACACTTGTGTTGTGTGTCCATTTGGAAGTGAGACAGTGATAGGTGTGGTGAGTTTGGTGATGTTATGCATAAGACCTAAGGAAATACAAATATGATCTGTGGCTCCACTATCAATGATCCATATGAATGAAGTTTTGGATATGTTTGAAGCAATGAATGAGTACATTTTAGCAATAGAATTGAATGAATGAATGCCAGTTATCTTTGTAGGTACTGAAATGTGAGGATTGAATGAAAGTATACCTGCCATGTGTTGAGTCATACCAGATGTATCACCCTGAGCATTTTGCATCATGAGAATAACCTGATTCAATTGATTCTGCAACTGATCCATTCTAGCATGAACATGGGCTTCTGAATCATTAGACACTGAAGTTGAGCACTGATCAAGTGGGCTTTGTTGTGACTCAGGCTCCATTGGTGGCAAGGTTTCATTTGTCACCATGTTTACAGTCCTCACATTCCTGGTTGAGATGTTGTTTCTTTGAGCAGGTGGTTGGTACTTGTTGTGCAATGGGTGACCTGGAGGATAACCAAGTAGCTTGTAACACTCCTCCTTAGAATGACCTTCTTTCTTACAATAAGCACAAAAAATCCCTTTCCTGAAATTGCTTCTTCTCTCAGCAGTGGCATTGTTGCTATTGTTTGAATTTGGATTGTTTGGATGATGGATTCTAGTAGATGGGTTGTAAGAACTTCTATAGTTATTGAGTGCAATAGGGGTACCAACAGACTGTTTTGGTGACTCTCTTTGCTTCTCTTCTTGCCTCAACATACTATAAGCTTTTGCTACATTTGGTAAAGGTTGCATGAGTAAGATTTGTCCCCTGATGTTGGTATAACACTCATTCAAACCCATGAGAAACTGAACCAATCTTTTCCTCTGCTCTCTCTCACCATTCTCCTTCCCATTGTTACAAACACACTTACAAGTACATGCATATGGAGCTTCAATTGCATCTAACTCATCCCAAAGTCCTTTCAACTTATGATAATAAACTTCCACAGTACAATTAAGCTGTTTCAACTCAACAATCTCATTTGCTATTTGATAAATTCTATGCCCATCAAGTTGTGAGTAATGCTCAAATAATTCATTCCACAAATCATAAGCAGAATTGACATAAGTAAGATGATTACCAATTTCTTCAGACACAGTGTTCAATATCCAAGAAATGAGCATATCATTAGCCCTATCCCAATGAGTCCTCAATACTGAATCTGAAGGAGGTTCTTCAAAATCACCATTAATCAGCTTCAATTTGTTTTTGGCACTAAGAGCAATGAGAATTGATCTCTTCCATGTACTGTAGTTCTCTGATCCTTGAAGTTTCTTTGAAATTAACAGCAGACCTGGATGATCATTAGGGTGAAGGTAAAGAGGATGAAGAGGTGAAGTGATATCATTATCCAGTGAAGAAGATGGTGAATCTGTGTGAGATGTTGACATTGTAATGAAATTGAAGGTTTATCAATGGTGATATTGTAACAGAAAATGTAACAGAATTGTAACAGAATTTATGAGTATTATGATGAGTTGAAGTGAATCTTGATGATTTGTAGTGATGTGTGATGATTATTGTGCAGAATTAATGGTGGTTTATGGTAGATTATGGTGATTTGAAGAAGAAAAAATTTGGCGGGAGAAGTTGTTGTGGTGGTTATTTGGCCGGAAAATGTTGTTACAGTGATCGGAATCAGTTAAGCACCACGGTGTGTGGTGTTTTGTGTCTCTGATACCATATCAAGAAATGAGAGAAAAGACAATTGACATATTGAAAGTGAAATTCATTATGAAATTGTTAGCTACAAATGTGGGTTTACAGAGTATTTATACAATACAATGATGATAAAGCTAAGCTAACTGCTATGACTAACTAATAACTAACTAAGCTTCTAGAACAATCTGATTACATTGTGTAGCATACATTCAAACTCTTCTCAAGCAATGTCTTCATCTTGGGAGGTGTATTTGATTGACATGCTCTGTTATTGACACAGTTGACTTTGCTTCTTGTATGTTCACCAATATATACTAATTCCTATATATGCATCCAAAGATATAATTTTGAATCTTACGTAAGAAACTAAAAACCCATCAAAATAAAAGACACCAAAATTGTTTAAAATGTTGGGTGTCACATTTAACGATGACAGTTTTAGTGTAAACCAAAATTTCAAACTTCTACTTGACTAGCTATTTAGTATTGTTTAAAAACTAAGGATAACTTATTTATGATATTACTACCTCCGTCCCACATTAAATGTCCATTACACAAAAGCACAAAGTTTTAGGTGTACTAAAATATTAAATTGATTGTTTTTTTTTGGTAAAAGGTCAAAAGACCCGGTTAATATATTACTCCAAAAAACATTTAAGTACAACGGATATGAGTGAATCCCATATCTCAGCCCGTTACATAGGCGAAAAGCTTACATAACAAGATACTTTCTATTTTCTAGACAAGAAAACAAAACCACTACCACATCATATAGAAAGACTCAAACAAAAATATAAACTACTTCCTACGACCTTGGAGATTAAAGCCATAAATGGCATTAAGAGCATCCAATTCCTCTGGAAGATCATAAATTTGCTTCGAGTAATCATCATAGTCATCAAACTCATCTTCACGCTCATGACCTCCACCAAAAAGATTTGCTGATTCGTCGAACGTGTTAAGAACCTCCTCCTCGTCACTATCAGAAACCACAACATCACCCACCTTGGAAAATGGGTTAGCCCTCTTAGTGACAGAGGCAGACGGAACAGGATGACCATCATCATCCACAAGAGTACCTTTCCCATCGATAAGAAGCTTTTCAAACTTACTAATTTTCTCAACTAAAGGAGTAGAACCAACTTCCTTAGTTCCCATTGAATCACTCACAAGCGGTTCTTGTGATGTAGCACCAGTCTTAACCGACTCATCCTCATTAACATCCATTGTACGGCCAGCATCCACATCCATGTTGGTGTCATAAGTAGGAATACCAAAAGTATCCGTATCATCCATATTAAGAGCATCAAATTGGTTAGATATAGAAATCTTAGTACCACTAGAACTAGCCACATCAGAAGTCTTCTTCTTAGTGCCACCAGCTTTCTTAGGTTCAGGAGGAGTCTTTTTGGGTTGATACTGAAACTGCTTACCCACAACAGGTTTAGTAAACCCCCTTTGACCCGGAATTGTAGAACCTCCTTGCTTACCTTTCTTCTTGTGATTGACAGTCTTGAAACTATCATTAACAGGCTTAGTAGGCTAAACAGGAGGTATAACAACTGTAGGACATTCAGTCAGAGTATGGCCAAATATCTTACACTTGTCACAACGGGGTGGTTGCCACTCGTATTCAACCCGTATCTTCTCAATAGTCGAACCCGTACCATCAAGTAATGGTATCTCAACAGTGAGGCTGTCACGAAGCACCTCATCCGATCTCACTTCTATCATGCATCTTGCAAAACTACTACGACCCCACGATTCCTTACACATTTGGCTTGTAAAAGCATCTAACCTTTTGGGCGTACCAATCAGTGTGGCAAGAAGTGTAATACCCAAAATTCTAAAAGATGTCAAATGACCAAAATGCCCTTGAGTTTAAAATTTTGTAAAATAATAATAATTAATATCAAATAAAACCCTAGAAATGGGAATTTGACCACATATGATCAAAATAAAATATGTAAGGTAAAATATGACATTTTTGTAAAAATGAGAAAAATAAAAATTCTGTATAAATTAAATAAAAATCGAATTTTAATTAATTTTATATATAAATATGATTTAAAAAGGAAAACAAATCCTAAAACAATTAGGAAACTTATGTAATCTTTTATTTAGAGTTTATCACAATATTATTCAGTAAATACAAGTCCTATATCTATAAATATACATAGAAAAAATGTTTATATATTTATATAATCCATAATCGATCTTTAAAATCCCTAACCAACTCAAAAAAACCTTCACACATCGATTATAAATTTCTGGAACTTCTACCTATTTTTCCTGGACGTGTTTTAAGCTTAAGAAGATTAGAAAAATAGTGCCAAGGTTGTGGGTTGGATCGTGTGAGCTAGGGATATTATTGGTGTTGGATTTAAGCTAACCGAGAAGAAGAATGTTTCTGTTTTAATCCACACGTTCTAAAGTCATTCTGGTATTTTTATATCACTCTTTATATTGTATATGATCTGTATAAAATAGTAGAATTGATTCATGCAAGCTAATATGATCATACGAAATTATATAAGCTTAAAAACCCTAAATCAAATATAAATTATGAAAACAGTCATTCGAATTTTTGAGGTTTTGTTTATGTTTTTCTCAGGTCCTTTATACATCATATAACATTAGAAAAATAATCCTCACAATTTTCTAAGTCTAGAAATTCAGTTTGGAATTATTTTTGTAATCGGTTTAATGGGAAAAAGGAAAATAAAAGAAAAGAAATCAAACTAGGGTTAGGGTTAGGGTTTTTGGTATGGAACTTGGTCATTAATGATGTTTTTAAGGTTATAATTAATGTGGTAATGATTGGGTAATTTAGGGTTAGGGTTTGATGAGTTTTTGTATTAACCGATTTGATTTTAAAAGTAAAAGGGTATGTTTTATAATTTTATAAACTTGTGGGTAATTTTTATAAGATGTATTTGATCAGGGGGAATTGAGAAAAATATAATATGAGGGTGTCATGTATTAAATTTGCAACTAAAACGTTTAAATAGTAAATTATGTAATTATATAATCCGAATTGTAATTAATTAAAATTAAGGGGTTAAACTTTTAAATTATGAAAGTTAAGGGATGTTTTGTACATATATTAAATGGAAGGGTAACATGTGTAATTTTTGATAATTAAAGGGTATATGTGTAAATATGAATATTATAAGGATTAAATTGTAAGTTATTTAATTAAAATGTTTAATTTGTAAAATTATTAAAACCAAAGGGTTGGAATTGTAAATATGAGAAACTTATGGATTAAAGTGAATAAAGTGTGAAACATATGATATTTACATTAAAAACTTTACACTATAACATAAGTACACTTTAAACCCTAAAACCATATTGACAAGTTATTAAATATTTAGCCTAAATATTTATATAAACCCTAAAACTAATATGGAATATGAAAGAGTAAATGATCGAATAAGATATTAATGAATAATACATCCTGTGTAGATTTCTGAAGAACAGTACTATTCCGTTATTTGATATCTGTCAGCTTTGCTTTTGTTCGAGGTACGGATATTCTGACCTTATTCTTAAGGTTTCCTTCGTGATTACAACTTCTGTTATGAACTTTCTGTTTTGAACCTTCCGTTTTAAACATTTGCTATGAACCTTTTATGTTTGAACCTTTGATATGAAAACTTTGCTATTGAACTTTCTGATATAAAAATTATGTTTTGAACCCTTAAATATGAACCATTTGATTACATGAGTTTCACTAGGCATGGGGGTTCCATGTCCGTGTCAGGGATGCACCTCTGACATGACTCTAGGGCAGTAGAGTGATGTTCTGCCACGTCCCTTGGTTTGGCTGCAAATGTTTATGTGTTGGGAAGGGGCGTATGGATGCATCCTAGATCTGTTTCTGTTTTTGATATGATATTGTCTGGTGAATATGGCTGTGTGTGCAATACACGTCCTTCACATTTCTGGGAGCTAGCTACTCCACCCATATGAGGACACCCCTCACTATTGTCTGATTATCTTAGAGGTCTCCCCTCTATATGTTTATGAAGATGTATGATTATGATTATGATAAGTTATCTGTTTCAGAGCTCATGGTATTATTATGGTTCTGACTCTGTTTATACAGGTGACTGTATGAATTCCTTACCTAACCCACACATTTTTATTTTCATATTATCTGTTATACATAAAAATATTTTTCCCAAAATATTTCATTTGTACTTCAGCATTTACTTTTCATTTCATTTTGTTATATATCTGTTCACTGGGCTTTTTAAGCTCAGCCGCATTTTCTTTCACCGCGGCAGGTATTCAAGATAGCTTTTGGGATAGTTTTCTGGGCTTGAGTGTAGAACTGAGTGGAGAATTTTGACCATAGTTATTTGAAGTAAGTTATTTATGTAAGTTTTCCGCTTTTGATCTGTTCTGTTTGTTCTGATGTAACACCATATTGTTGTGACACTTTTACCCTTGTCGGGTTGGGGTGTTACAATTATGGTATCAGAGCCAGGTTTGATCGGCGGATTAAAAACCCGTAGGGCTTAGGCTATGACCTGTGAGTATTAGGCCCTAAAGTTTTGCACCATAGGAGTTATGCAATGATCTTTGAGGATTAGTTGTAGGTCTTCCTTATATGAAACTTGAGTTATGACTGGTGAGGATTGGGTAGACTAGGATATTTGTTTAAGGAGAATTGCTTCCGCATCACTCTGATTTATGCCTTTGCAGTTAGAAAAGTCCGATAAGATCATTACTTCCGAGATTAGAAAGTATGCACAAACTAAGGTTCAGTAATCAAGTAAGTTATAATGCCTTAAGAACTAAATGATTAAGCTTCAGACTATTTAAGTTACATTTTCTGATTCTGATTTCCATCTTTGATAATTAGTTTGACCATTTGGAAGATTATTACAAACCTAGGTGTTTGATATATTCTATGAATTTTTCTACTTATGATTGGCATATTAAGTCTACTTAGACACTATTTGATTTTACATAAATCTTTTCTATTCCTATGAGAGATCTAGTGGTTATTAATCACGAGTATAGGAAATGGTCCACACCATTATGATAATGAAACTATGTTTACTAAGGTTTTCTTTTAGAAGGTTATAATTCTGACATTAATCCGGGTATAGGTTAAATTCCTTAAGTTCTTTCCGTTAATAATGATTAAGACATCACATGATAATGAGGAAGATTTACAATGGTATGATTGAATGATTAGAATATTAAGTTCTCTTTTGGAAGTTTATTATTATGACAATTCTGCGTATTTTCGCTAAGTTTATGATTATGATCATTTTGGTGAATTTGGAAGTATTGGTGCTCTAATAAGATAGATCTGTTAGATTTAGGATATATTTTTTGATACGTTTCGTTTTTGTTCAACCTTATTGATGATAATTAATTCTGCTGAATCTTGGGAAGAAGAGAAGAATTGTTAGGTTGCTATTATGTTGTTTTATTCACGACTTGAGATTAAATATGGTCGTATGAAGGTATATTTATATAATGCAAATATTATGACGCCTGACCAACGTGATAATATTTCCATCATATAATGTATTCTCATTGTGAGCATAGGATATTTCGGGAAGTGTTTGGAAAGCATCAGATTTCTGTCAGTTAGATTATCTGCGATTAGTGAGACTTTTAAGATTCATTTGACCTATATGTAGGTTCTGCCTTCATCGTTAGATATCTAGATATGTTCGAATTCTCGTTGTATGATTGTTGATCGTTGATCATTCATTAAGAATTTTAGAACTCATTATAGAGTCTTCTATCGTTTGAAATTCAGTACTCAATCCGTTTTCTGCTAGTACTTGTGAAATGTACTTTAGTTATTTGCTACAAGTATGTAATCGTTGAATCGATTTCTGAACATTTTAGAATAAGATATGAAGTTATGAAAGTCTGATAAGAAAGATATGTCTGTTTGTTTGAAAACTGTGGAAAGATTTTCTGAATTAAGATTAATTACGTAACTGAAAGATTCTGTGTTCGTTCCGTTCTGGCAATTTCTGCAATCTGATTCGTTTTTGTCTACTCTGCTTATTCAATTTCCGAGGACGGATATTTCTTTTTAGATGGGAAGAAGTTGTAATACCCCAAATTCTAAAAGATGTCAAATGACCAAAATGCCCTTGAGTTTAAAATTTTGTAAAATAATAATAATTAATATCAAATAAAACCCTAGAAATGGGAATTTGACCACATATGATCAAAATAAAATATGTAAGGTAAAATATGACATTTTTGTAAAAATGAGAAAAATAAAAATTCTGTATAAATTAAATAAAAATCGAATTTTAATTAATTTTATATATAAATATGATTTAAAAAGGAAAACAAATCCTAAAACAATTAGGAAACTTATGTAATCTTTTATTTAGAGTTTATCACAATATTATTCAGTAAATACAAGTCCTATATCTATAAATATACATAGAAAAAACGTTTATATATTTATATAATCCATAATCGATCTTTAAAATCCCTAACCAACTCAAAAAAACCTTCACACATCGATTATAAATTCCTGGAACTTCTACCTATTTTTCCTGGACGTGTTTTAAGCTTAAGAAGATTAGAAAAATAGTGCCAAGGTTGTGGGTTGGATCGTGTGAGCTAGGGATATTATTGGTGTTGGATTTAAGCTAACCGAGAAGAAGAATGTTTCTTTTTTAATCCACACGTTCTAAAGTCATTCTGGTATTTTTATATCACTCTTTATATTGTATATGATCTGTATAAAATAGTAGAATTGATTCATGCAAGCTAATATGATCATACGAAATTATATAAGCTTAAAAACCCTAAATCAAATATAAATTATGAAAACAGTCATTCGAATTTTTGAGGTTTTGTTTATGTTTTTCTCAGGTCCTTTATACATCATATAACATTAGAAAAATAATCCTCACAATTTGCTAAGTCTAGAAATTCAGTTTGGAATTATTTTTGTAATCAATTTAATGGGAAAAAGGAAAATAAAAGAAAAGAAATCAAACTAGGGTTAGGGTTAGGGTTTTTGGTATGGAACTTGGTCATTAATGACATTTTTAAGGTTATAATTAATGTGGTAATGATTGGGTAATTTAGGGTTAGGGTTTGATGAGATTTTGTATTAACCAATTTGATTTTAAAAGTAAAAGGGTATGTTTTATAATTTTATAAACTTGTGGGAAATTTTTATAAGATGTATTTGATCAGGGGGAATTGAGAAAAATATAATATGAGGGTGTCATGTATTAAATTTGCAACTAAAAGGTTTAAATAGTAAATTATGTAATTATATAATCCGAATTGTAATTAATTAAAATTAAGGGGTTAAACTTTTAAGTTATGAAAGTTAAGGGCTGTTTTGTACATATATTAAATGGAAGGGTAACATGTGTAATTTTTGATAATTAAAGGGTATATGTGTAAATATGAATATTATAAGGATTAAATTGTAAGTTATTTAATTAAAATGTTTAATTTGTAAAATTATTAAAACCAAAGGGTTGGAATTGTAAATATGAGAAACTTATGGATTAAAGTGAATAAAGTGTGAAACATATGATATTTACATTAAAAACTTTACACTATAACATAAGTACACTTTAAACCCTAAAACCATATTGACAAGTTATTAAATATTTAGCCTAAATATTTATGTAAACCCTAAAACTAATATGGAATATGAAAGAGTAAATGATCGAATAAGATATTAATGAATAATACATCCTGTGTAGATTTCTGAAGAACAGTACTATTCCGTTATTTGATCTCTGTCAGCTTTGCTTTTGTTCGAGGTACGGATATTCTGACCTTATTCTTAAGGTTTCCTTCGTGATTACAACTTCTGTTATGAACTTTCTGTTTTGAACCTTCCGTTTTAAACATTTGCTATGAACCTTTTATGTTTGAACCTTTGATATGAAAACTTTGCTATTGAACTTTCTGATATAAAAAATATGTTTTGAACCCTTAAATATGAACCATTTGATTACATGAGTTTCACTAGGCATGGGGGTTCCATGTCCGTGTCAGGGATGCACCTCTGACATGACTCTAGGGCAGTAGAGTGATGTTCTGCCACGTCCCTTGGTTTGGCTGCAAATGTTTATGTGTTGGGAAGGGGCGTATGGATGCATCCTAGATCTGTTTCTGTTTCTGATATGATATTGTCTGGTGAATGTGGCTGTGTGTGCAATACACGTCCTTCACATTTCTGGGAGCTAGCTACTCCACCCATATGAGGACACCCCTCACTATTGTCTGATTATCTGAGAGGTCTCCCCTCTATATGTTTATGAAGATGTATGATTATGATTATGATAAGTTATCTGTTTCTGAGCTCATGGTATTATTATGGTTCTGACTCTGTTTATACAGGTGACTGTATGAATTCCTTACCTAACCCACACATTTTTATTTTCATATTATCTGTTATACATAAAAATATTTTTCCCAAAATATTTCATTTGTACTTCAGCATTTACTTTTCATTTCATTTTGTTATATATCTGTTCACTGGGCTTTTTAAGCTCAGCCGCATTTTCTTTCACCGCGGCAGGTATTCAAGATAGCTTTTGGGATAGTTTTCTGGGCTTGAGTGTAGAACTGAGTGGAGAATTTTGACCATAGTTATTTGAAGTAAGTTATTTATGTAAGTTTTCCGCTTTTGATCTGTTCTGTTTGTTCTGATGTAACACCATATTGTTGTGACACTTTTACCCTTATCGGGTTGGGGTGTTACAATTATGGTATCAGAGCCAGGTTTGATCGGCGGATTAAAAACCCGTAGGGCTTAGGCTATGACCTGTGAGTATTAGGCCCTAAAGTTTTGCACCATAGGAGTTATGCAATGATCTTTGAGGATTAGTTGTAGGTCTTCCTTATATGAAACTTGAGTTATGACTGGTGAGGATTGGGTAGACTAGGATATTTGTTTAAGGAGAATTGCTTCCGCATCACTCTGATTTATGCCTTTGCAGTTAGAAAAGTCCGATAAGATCATTACTTCCGAGATTAGAAAGTATGCACAAACTAAGGTTCAGTAATCAAGTAAGTTATAATGCCTTAAGAACTACATGATTAAGCTTCAGACTATTTAAGTTACATTTTCTGATTCTGATTTCCATATTTGATAATTAGTTTGACCATTTGGAAGATTATTACAAACCTAGGTGTTTGATATATTCTATGAATTTTTCTACTTATGATTGGCATATTAAGTCTACTTAGACACTATTTGATTTTACATAAATCTTTTCTATTCCTATGAGAGATCTAGTGGTTATTAATCACGAGTATAGGAAATGGTCCACACCATTATGATAATGAAACTATGTTTACTAAGGTTTTCTTTTAGAAGGTTATAATTCTGACATTAATCCGGGTATAGGTTAAATTCCTTAAGTTCTTTCCGTTAATAATGATTAAGACATCACATGATAATGAGGAAGATTTACAATGGTATGATTGAATGATTAGAATATTAAGTTCTCTTTTGGAAGTTTATTATTATGACAATTCTGCGTATTTTTGCTAAGTTTATGATTATGATCATTTTGGTGAATTTGGAAGTATTGGTGCTCTAATAAGATAGATCTGTTAGATTTAGGATATATTTTTTGATACGTTTCGTTTTTGTTCAACCTTATTGATGATAATTAATTCTGCTGAATCTTGGGAAGAAGAGAAGAATTGTTAGGTTGCTATTATGTTGTTTTATTCACGACTTGAGATTAAATATGGTCGTATGAAGGTATATTTATATAATGCAAATATTATGACGCCTGGCCAACGTGATAATATTTCCATCATATAATGTATTCTCATTGTGAGCATAGGATATTTCTGGAAGTGTTTGGAAAGCATCAGATTTCTGTCAGTTAGATTATCTGCGATTAGTGAGACTTTTAAGATTCATTTGACCTATATGTAGGTTCTGCCTTCATCGTTAGATATCTGGATATGTTCGAATTCTCGTTGTATGATTGTTGATCGTTGATCATTCATTAATAATTTTAGAACTCATTATAGAGTCTTCTATCGTTTGAAATTCCGTACTCAATCCGTTTTCTGCTAGTACTTGTGAAATGTACTTTAGTTATCTGCTACAAGTATGTAATCGTTGAATCGATTTCTGAACATTTTTGAATAAGATATGAAGTTATGAAAGTCCGATAAGAAAGATATGTCTGTTTGTTTGAAAACTGTGGAAAGATTTTCTGAATTAAGATTAATTCCGTAACTGAAAGATTCTGTGTTCGTTCCGTTCTGGCAATTTCTGCAATCTGATTCGTTTTTGTCTACTCTGCTTATTCAATTTCCGAGGATGGATATTTCTTTTTAGAGGGGAAGAAGTTGTAATACCCCAAATTCTAAAAGATGTCAAATGACCAAAATGCCCTTGAGTTTAAAATTTTGTAAAATAATAATAATTAATATCAAATAAAACCCTAGAAATGGGAATTTGACCACATATGATCAAAATAAAATATGTAAGGTAAAATATGACATTTTTGTAAAAATGAGAAAAATAAAAATTCTGTATAAATTAAATAAAAATCGAATTTTAATTAATTTTATATATAAATATGATTTAAAAAGGAAAACAAATCCTAAAACAATTAGGAAACTTATGTAATCTTTTATTTAGAGTTTATCACAATATTATTCAGTAAATACAAGTCCTATATCTATAAATATACATAGAAAAAACGTTTATATATTTATATAATCCATAATCGATCTTTAAAATCCCTAACCAACTCAAAAAAACCTTCACACATCGATTATAAATTCCTGGAACTTCTACCTATTTTTCCTGGACGTGTTTTAAGCTTAAGAAGATTAGAAAAATAGTGCCAAGGTTGTGGGTTGGATCGTGTGAGCTAGGGATATTATTGGTGTTGGATTTAAGCTAACCGAGAAGAAGAATGTTTCTGTTTTAATCCACACATTCTAAAGTCATTCTGGTATTTTTATATCACTCTTTATATTGTATATGATCTGTATAAAATAGTAGAATTGATTCATGCAAGCTAATATGATCATACGAAATTATATAAGTTTAAAAACCCTAAATCAAATATAAATTATGAAAACAGTCATTCGAATTTTTGAGGTTTTGTTTATGTTTTTCTCAGGTCCTTTATACATCATATAACATTAGAAAAATAATCCTCACAATTTTCTAAGTCTATAAATTCAGTTTGGAATTATTTTTGTAATCAATTTAATGGGAAAAAGGAAAATAAAAGAAAAGAAATCAAACTAGGGTTAGGGTTAGGGTTTTTGGTTTGGAACTTGGTCATTAATGACATTTTTAAGGTTATAATTAATGTGGTAATGATTGGGTAATTTAGGGTTAGGGTTTGATGAGATTTTGTATTAACCGATTTGATTTTAAAAGTAAAAGGGTATGTTTTATAATTTTATAAACTTGTGGGTAATTTTTATAAGATGTATTTGATCAGGGGGAATTGAGAAAAATATAATATGAGGGTGTCATGTATTAAATTTGCAACTAAAAGGTTTAAATAGTAAATTATGTAATTATATAATCCGAATTGTAATTAATTAAAATTAAGGGGTTAAACTTTTAAGTTATGAAAGTTAAGGGCTGTTTTGTACATATATTAAATGGAAGGGTAGCATGTGTAATTTTTGATAATTAAAGGGTATATGTATAAATATGAATATTATAAGGATTAAATTGTAAGTTATTTAATTAAAATGTTTAATTTGTAAAATTATTAAAACCAAAGGGTTGGAATTGTAAATATGAGAAACTTATGGATTAAAGTGAATAAAGTGTGAAACATATGATATTTACATTAAAAACTTTACACTATAACATAAGTACACTTTAAACCCTAAAACCATATTGACAAGTTATTAAATATTTAGCCTAAATATTTATGTAAACCCTAAAACTAATATGGAATATGAAAGAGTAAATGATCGAATAAGATATTAATGAATAATACATCCTGTGTAGATTTCTGAAGAACAGTACTATTCCGTTATTTGATCTCTGTCAGCTTTGCTTTTGTTCGAGGTATGGATATTCTGACCTTATTCTTAAGGTTTCCTTCGTGATTACAACTTCTGTTATGAACTTTCTGTTTTGAACCTTCCCTTTTAAACATTTGCTATGAACCTTTTATGTTTGAACCTTTGATATGAAAACTTTGCTATTGAACTTTCTGATATAAAAAATATGTTTTGAACCCTTAAATATGAACCATTTGATTACATGAGTTTCACTAGGCATGGGGGTTCCATGTCCGTGTCAGGGATGCACCTCTGACATGACTCTAGGGCAGTAGAGTGATGTTCTGCCACGTCCCTTGGTTTGGCTGCAAATGTTTATGTGTTGGGAAGGGGCGTATGGATGCATCCTAGACCTGTTTCTGTTTTTGATATGATATTGTCTGGTGAATGTGGCTGTGTGTGCAATACACGTCCTTCACATTTCTGGGAGCTAGCTACTCCACCCATATGAGGACACCCCTCACTATTGTCTGATTATCTGAGAAATCTCCCCTCTATATGTTTATGAAGATGTATGATTATGATTATGATAAGTTATCTGTTTCTGAGCTCATGGTATTATTATGGTTCTGACTCTGTTTATACAGGTGACTGTATGAATTCCTTACCTAACCCACACATTTTTATTTTCATATTATCTGTTATACATAAAAATATTTTTCCCAAAATATTTCATTTGTACTTCAGCATTTACTTTTCATTTCATTTTGTTATATATCTGTTCACTGGGATTTTTAAGCTCAGCCGCATTTTCTTTCACCGCGGCAGGTATTCAAGATAGCTTTTGGGATACTTTTCTGGGCTTGAGTGTAGAACTGAGTGGAGAATTTTGACCATAGTTATTTGAAGTAAGTTATTTATGTAAGTTTTCCGCTTTTGATCTGTTCTGTTTGTTCTGATGTAACACCATATTGTTGTGACACTTTTACCCTTGTCGGGTTGGGGTGTTACAATTATGGTATCAGAGCCAGGTTTGATCGGCGGATTAAAAACCCGTAGGGCTTAGGCTATGACCTGTGAGTATTAGGCCCTAAAGTTTTGCACCATAGGAGTTATGCAATGATCTTTGAGGATTAGTTGTAGGTCTTCCTTATATGAAACTTGAGTTATGACTGGTGAGGATTGGGTAGACTAGGATATTTGTTTAAGGAGAATTGCTTCCGCATCACTCTGATTTATGCCTTTGCAGTTAGAAAAGTCCGATAAGATCATTACTTCCGAGATTAGAAAGTATGCACAAACTAAGGTTCAGTAATCAAGTAAGTTATAATGCCTTAAGAACTACATGATTAAGCTTCAGACTATTTAAGTTACATTTTCTGATTCTGATTTCCATCTTTGATAATTAGTTTGACCATTTGGAAGATTATTACAAACCTAGGTGTTTGATATATTCTATGAATTTTTCTACTTATGATTGGCATATTAAGTCTACTTAGACACTATTTGATTTTACATAAATCTTTTCTATTCCTATGAGAGATCTAGTGGTTATTAATCACGAGTATAGGAAATGGTCCACACCATTATGATAATGAAACTATGTTTACTAAGGTTTTCTTTTAGAAGGTTATAATTCTGACATTAATCCGGGTATAGGTTAAATTCCTTAAGTTCTTTCCGTTAATAATGATTAAGACATCACATGATAATGAGGAAGATTTACAATGGTATGATTGAATGATTAGAATATTAAGTTCTCTTTTGGAAGTTTATTATTATGACAATTCTGCGTATTTTCGCTAAGTTTATGATTATGATCATTTTGGTGAATTTGGAAGTATTGGTGCTCTAATAAGATAGATCTGTTAGATTTAGGATATATTTTTTGATACGTTTCGTTTTTGTTCAACCTTATTGATGATAATTAATTCTGCTGAATCTTGGGAAGAAGAGAAGAATTGTTAGGTTGCTATTATGTTGTTTTATTCATGACTTGAGATTAAATATGGTCGTATGAAGGTATATTTATATAATGCAAATATTATGACGCCTGGCCAACGTGATAATATTTCCATCATATAATGTATTCTCATTGTGAGCATAGGATATTTCTGGAAGTGTTTGGAAAGCATCAGATTTCTGTCAGTTAGATTATCTGCGATTAGTGAGACTTTTAAGATTCATTTGACCTATATGTAGGTTCTGCCTTCATCGTTAGATATCTGGATATGTTCGAATTCTCGTTGTATGATTGTTGATCGTTGATCATTCATTAATAATTTTAGAACTCATTATAGAGTCTTCTATCGTTTGAAATTCCGTACTCAATCCGTTTTCTGCTAGTACTTGTGAAATGTACTTTAGTTATCTGCTACAAGTATGTAATCGTTGAATCGATTTCTGAACATTTTTGAATAAGATATGAAGTTATGAAAGTCCGATAAGAAAGATATGTCTGTTTGTTTGAAAACTGTGGAAAGATTTTCTGAATTAAGATTAATTCCGTAACTAAAAGATTCTGTGTTTGTTCCGTTCTGGCAATTTCTGCAATCTGATTCGTTTTTGTCTACTCTGCTTATTCAATTTCTGAGGATGGATATTTCTTTTTAGAGGGGAAGAAGTTTTAATACCCCAAATTCTAAAAGATGTCAAATGACCAAAATGCCCTTGAGTTTAAAATTTTGTAAAATAATAATAATTAATATCAAATAAAACCCTAGAAATGGGAATTTGACCACATATGATCAAAATAAAATATGTAAGGTAAAATATGACATTTTTGTAAAAATGAGAAAAATAAAAATTCTGTATAAATTAAATAAAAATCAAATTTTAATTAATTTTATATATAAATATGATTTAAAAAGGAAAACAAATCCTAAAACAATTAGGAAACTTATGTAATCTTTTATTTAGAGTTTATCACAATATTATTCAGTAAATACAAGTCCTATATCTATAAATATACATAGAAAAAACGTTTATATATTTATATAATCCATAATCGATCTTTAAAATCCCTAACCAACTCAAAAATACCTTCACACATCGATTATAAATTTCTGGAACTTCTACCTATTTTTCCTGGACGTGTTTTAAGCTTAAGAATATTAGAAAAATAGTGCCAAGGTTGTGGGTTGGATCGTGTGAGCTAGGGATATTATTGGTGTTGGATTTAAGCTAACCGAGAAGAAGAATGTTTCTGTTTTAATCCACACGTTCTAAAGTCATTCTGGTATTTTTATATCACTCTTTATATTGTATATGATCTGTATAAAATAGTAGAATTGATTCATGCAAGCTAATATGATCATACGAAATTATATAAGCTTAAAAACCCTAAATCAAATATAAATTATGAAAACAGTCATTCGAATTTTTGAGGTTTTGTTTATGTTTTTCTCAGGTCCTTTATACATCATATAACATTAGAAAAATAATCCTCACAATTTTCTAAGTCTAGAAATTCAGTTTGGAATTATTTTTGTAATCGGTTTAATGGGAAAAAGGAAAATAAAAGAAAAGAAATCAAACTAGGGATAGGGTTAGGGTTTTTGGTATGGAACTTGGTCATTAATGATGTTTTTAAGGTTATAATTAATGTGGTAATGATTGGGTAATTTAGGGTTAGGGTTTGATGAGTTTTTGTGTTAACCGATTTGATTTTAAAAGTAAAAGGGTATGTTTTATAATTTTATAAACTTTTGGGTAATTTTTATAAGATGTATTTGATCAGGGGGAATTGAGAAAAATATAATATGAGGGTGTCATGTATTAAATTTGCAACTAAAACGTTTAAATAGTAAATTATGTAATTATATAATCCGAATTGTAATTAATTAAAATTAAGGGGTTAAACTTTTAAATTATGAAAGTTAAGGGCTGTTTTGTACATATATTAAATGGGAGGGTAACATGTGTAATTTTTGATAATTAAAGGGTACATGTGTAAATATGAATATTATAAGGATTAAATTGTAAGTTATTTAATTAAAATGTTTAATTTGTGAAATTATTAAAACCAAAGGGTTGGAATTGTAAATATGAGAAACTTATGGATTAAAGTGAATAAAGTGTGAAACATATGATATTTACATTAAAAACTTTACACTATAACATAAGTACACTTTAAACCCTAAAACCATATTGACAGGTTATTAAATATTTAGCCTAAATATTTATGTAAACCCTAAAACTAATATATAATATGAAAGAGTAAATGATCGAATAAGATATTAATGAATAATACATCCTGTGTAGATTTCTGAAGAACAGTACTATTCCGTTATTTGATCTCTGTCAGCTTTGCTTTTGTTCGAGGTACGGATATTCTGACCTTATTCTTAAGGTTTCCTTCGTGATTACAACTTCTGTTATGAACTTTCTGTTTTGAACCTTCCGTTTTAAACATTTGCTATGAACCTTTTATGTTTGAACCTTTGATATGAAAACTTTGCTATTGAACTTTCTGATATAAAAATTATGTTTTGAACCCTTAAATATGAACCATTTGATTACATGAGTTTCACTAGGCATGGGGGTTCCATGTCCGTGTCAGGGATGCACCTCTGACATGACTCTAGGGCAGTAGAGTGATGTTCTGTCACGTTCCTTGGTTTGGCAGCAAATGTTTATGTGTTGGGAAAGGGCGTATGGATGCATCCTAGATCTGTTTCTGTTTCTGATATGATATTGTCTGGTGAATGTGGCTGTGTGTGCAATACACGTCCTTCACATTTCTGGGAGCTAGCTACTCCACCCATATGAGGACACCCCTCACTATTGTCTGATTATCTGAGAGGTCTCCCCTCTATATGTTTATGAAGATGTATGATTATGATTATGATAAGTTATCTGTTTCTGAGCTCATGGTATTATTATGGTTCTGACTCTGTTTATACAGGTGACTGTATGAATTCCTTACCTAACCCACACATTTTTATTTTCATATTATCTGTTATACATAAAAATATTTTTCCCAAAATATTTCATTTGTACTTCAGCATTTACTTTTCATTTCATTTTGTTATATATCGGGCTTTTTAAGCTCAGCCGCATTTTCTTTCACTGCGGCAGGTATTCAAGATAGCTTTTGGGATAGTTTTCTGGGCTTGAGTGTAGAACTGAGTGGAGAATTTTGACCATAGTTATTTGAAGTAAGTTATTTATGTAAGTTTTCCGCTTTTGATCTGTTCTGTTTGTTCTGATGTAACACCATATTGTTGTGACACTTTTACCCTTGTCAGGTTGGGGTGTTACAAGAAGACTGAGGCCATCATCAAAAAACATTGCAAGGGGAACATCATGGAATTTAACCCACACCGGGATGTTAGTCAAATCCTCTTTAAGTAGATTAGTGTTCAAAGTCCATGGTTTAAGAATAATAGGAACATTTCTGATCAACCAAGGACTGTTTTCAAGCACATCATCAACACCTTTCTTCGAATTGAACTTAAAGAAGAAGAATCCCTTTGCATTTCATAACCTTTTGCACACCAAACTTAGCCCATGCATTGCGTACATAGTAATCAACAACAGGAAAAGCAAGGCGTTGGCCAAGGAAATAACCGTAGAGAGTATTCTCAAACCTCGTGCTTACCTCTTCCACTACTTTCAAAGGAACGGAAAGGTCAACATCATCCTTCTTTCTGCTACATTCCAACCTCCGAAAATTAGATACATGTTTTTGAGGTTCATTAGAAGTAGCAACCGCGTAAGAAACCGACTTCACTCCACTAGTAGTATCATCCTTAGAAGCATTAGGACCAGAAACTTTAGAATTTGAATTATGCCCAGTACCACTTGAAGAAGAAGCCTTATTAGCAACAATCTCCCGTTGAATATTAGTCATGGCTTCATCAAAATTCTTATGCGCATTAGATGACAAGTGCTTCACATCAGCACTTGTAACCGGCTCCAAGTCGTCACCAAGTGATGTATCCTTCATAAGTGGTATCGGCTCCACTTTCTGAGTGTCATTCATAGAACAATCAGGAACATCATCCATATTCAAACTAACACTACTAGGGTTCATCATTGAGGGACTCAACTCACCAAAACTAGTATTGGCCGATTGAATATTACCAAGTGAAACCGGCTCCACCAGGTCATGTTTGCTCCCAACCAAGTTAGTTTCAGTCATCCCAGAGTCAGGACTAATGTTCTCCAAAACCCTAGCAGACACATTCTTCTTGCTAAGAAACCCTTTATTCATCTCTCCCTTAAACCCCACACAGTAACGAGCAGAACCAAGCAACCATGAACAAACCCTAACTATAAAAGTTAGGGTTTACACACAGACGCACCAACCCTTCAACCTCCAACCATAGTCGATAACAATGTAATAGAGTAATAGATAAATCGACAAGCAACAAAAACCCCAGGAATAAACCCTAACCTGTTAGGAGATGGACAAAATCGATTGTAGAAGTTAGGGATTAAACCGGCGATTAGAAACCCTCGTTATAATCCCCAAGACCGATGGCAGGGTATGTATAATCCAACAACGAATGATGATGAATGAGACACACGACTGTAATCGGAATAGGAGAAAACGATTTAGGAAAAGGAGGGTAAAAAAATCGCCAGAGGGAGAGTCGAGTTTATTAAATTGATTGTTAACCAAATGACAATTATACCCTCAATTAATATAATAGTACGAAGTTTTAGGTGTAATAAATTATTACAATTAATATAAAAGACAAAGGACAAAATTGGTAATTTAGTTATTAAAATTCCTTCATTTATTGTAATGGACACTTAATATGGGACAATCAAAGATACCATTGTGGACACTTAATATGGGACGGAGGGAGTAGTAGTTATTTAGCTATAATAAAAATAATTTATTTTAGTAATTTTCAAAATCTTTTATTATATTTTATATAATTAAAGAGTTTTAGGTCATAAAATGGTAATTGTATATGAAATGTTTATAATGTTCTAATAATGTTATCACCAAGGTCACTATCATAAAATGCTAATCGTATATTTTCTTTTGGGAAAATTTTTTAATAATGTATTATACTTGCCACAAATATTATTTCGACGTAGCGTACAAAAAAAATCTTTATTACTCCCATATACTCCAAATTTTTGTCTTATGTTATGTAACCATTACCCTTACAACCAGTACTCGTCATAGTCAACCGGTTCCAGCCACGTTTTTTTTTTTTTTTTTTTTTTTTTTTTTTTTTTTTTTAATTGTAACTCATTTATATTAATAAAAAGAAATTTAACCACATGGGTAATTTTCATCTCATCTTCTTGTTTTCATCCATATGTATGAACCCTAAACCTAATTTTTCACAAAATTGAAATTGACACGCAACATTACAATTGAATCTCATACAAATCGCTATCTAATTAAAATGGCATCTTCCAGCTCATCAGGTCGTTATTTTCGAAGGAGATATAGCAAAGAAGAGATAGCCCGTATGACACATTGTATTTGTAAGTTTCCTATCTACGAGCAAGTTTCATGGACTCCTGAAAATCCAGGTCGTAGATTCAAAGATTGTCCCGTTCGTGTAAGTTTCACTGTTTTAATCATAAATTTTTGATGTTAATTGATAATGACATTATGTTTTACAATTTCGATAGAATAAAGATAAGAAATGTGAGGTGTATGGGTTTCTTGATGATGAGTTACCATCACAATACTACAAAGACCTTATCTACAAGTTGTATAAGGACAACGAAATATTGGAGTGCAACCTTCACAGCGTTACTCACCAAGATGATGCTCAAAAGGTGACATCAAACATGGCTGTTGCTGAACCATCCCTTGATTTCATTTGCAAGAAATTGAATGAGTTGAAGGTCAAGGGAAAAGTCTATGAGATGTTATTGGTTTGTTCTACCTGTTTCATAATTGTGCTAATGTTGTTGATTGCACTGTCCATTAGAAAGTAGTGGTCCTAGTATTATATTAGGCATTTGTTCTTTTGAATTTGGCATCTAGTTTATGTTATGTTATTTATGTTGTCTCCGAAAAACACTAATGGTACTTCCTATGTAATGTTGAATTTATTGGTTCTACTTGTTCAATGTTTTGTTCAAATTTTGTGTTAACATTGCAGCATACAAAATAACAAGCGAAAAGAACAAATTTTTTGTTAACATTGCAATATTTTGCTATATTTTTGTGGTAACATTGTAGCTTACAAAATAATAAGTCAAAACAAAAAAAAACCAACTCAGTGGAATGACATTAACAAAATGTGTTCTTTCATAACATATAGTTTGTGCAAAAGCATATTACACTGTTAAAACCAGAACACATTGATCCTAATGATCCTACATAGCCCTCAAGTACATAAAATAAGGCTGAGTAGTGGCATGAAATGCAAAACTACAATTCCATATTTTACAAATCTTCATAGTGGTAAGAATTGCTGAACTATGTTAGTTTTTTTTACCCTAACCAAGTATGCCCTTCCATGAACAAAATAGGGCTTATTAATTACACATACATATCATAATACTAAGATTGTTTCTGCACATACAACAGTTAACAAAACTATGCGCACTAATACTTGACATATCTAGTCAACAAGGATTTCATTGCCAATACTGGAACCTGGTCCAGTAACTAGTGCAGACAACCTCTTGTGCATAATTCTTTGACTTGGCATTCTTGGTGGTAGCATTTGAGCTGCAGCTCTTTGTCTTGGATGTTGCACAGGTTGCACTTCAGCTGATCTTGTCTTTCTTGTTAACATTTGTGGCACATGTCTGCTTCCTCCCACAAATGATGTCGCTCTTCCACCCCTGTTTGATGGTGTCTCCCTACCACCTCTGAAAGCTGTACCTCTGCCACCCCTTAAATGTCCTTGTTTCAAAAATATCACTGTCACTTGTCTTCTTAGATCTTGTCACAACATTGCTTCTCACTACTGCTGATCCACCTACTTGAGATTGTTGAGTACCTAATAACATACACATTCATGTGTAACTTAATAACTATTATTAAAGGAAAGGAACAACAATTATACAAAACTATGTTACAAAACATTTACCTGCTATGTATTCATCATTTGATGCTGTATTATTCCTGCCCGGCATAGAAGAATTGAAATTTTGTTGATCCTCAATACTATCTGAACAACCAGAATCCATTGCCAACCAAGTTCCCATCCTCCCTAGCCTCTCTGCTGGAATTAGTCTACCCTTTTTAGTCTTACCACCTCTCATCTTCAAGTGACCACCCCTGTGAGCATGGCCACCCCTCTTATCCACCATCTTTGGAAGGTAAAAGGGTCTACCATCACTAAACCTTCCTCTCATATTAGTTGCACCCATTTCATACTCATTAATCTCTGTGTGAACAAACCTAGGAATATCATGATCATCAACTAACTCCGGCTGAATATTTTGTTTCTTTCTGGGCCTACCGGGTTTTTCTTTTTCTTTAGGGGTTGGAGTCATTGTTTCCTTTGTACATCCCTTTATATTGTGTCCAGCTTCACCACAATTATGACACGTCATAACCACTCCTGCCCTACTTATCTTAGTACTAGACTTGGGTTCATGGCTTGCCCTCACCCTCGTTCTCTTAGGCCTTCTGGGCATTGACTTTGGAATTGAACCTAAAACCCTAGAATAGTTACTAACATTTGGCCAAAACTCAATACCGTCAACCGGTTGTAGGTATTGACTATACGCTAACGTATGCATGCCCTTCCTAAAATAGTCAGGAACGTACTCCTCTACCATCTTATTCGATTTGAATATACAAGCTATTGCATGGCAACAAGGCAAACCTGAAATCTGCCACATTCGACAAGAGCATTTCCTGTTTGGTTCATCTACCTTGAATGCGTGAGACCCCTTCCTAACTTCAAATTGGTTACCACTACATGAAACTACATGTCAAAACCTGTGAATACAAATCTACTTAAAACAGAGTGTACGTATTGACTATATAATTTTTTTTTGTAATAATAGAAAACAAAATTACCTTTGTTGATCTTTAGTATGCTCCAAAACCTTCTGAATGTTTGGGCAAATGTCACCGGTCCACTTTTCCATCAACATTCTCATTGTGTGAAGCCTCTCCATAACTAGTACTCTCATTGACTCTAACATTGTAATAATCGGTTTATGCCTAATACTAACTAAAACCGCATTAAAACATTCACTAAAGCCGTTCTCTACAGCTTCACAGCATACACCCTCTTTGAAAAAGGCTCTAGACCAAGAGTTAGGATTTTTTAACCAAATATTCATGTGCTTTTGGATTAGCTTTTTTTTATCTTTTCCATAACTTTGTTATGTTGTGATGGATATGATGGTTTTGATGCTCCCCAGAATAGCAGTCTGAATGCCTCACCACGGAATTGTTTCCAAAAGCCTTCGTATATATGCCAAGCACATTGACGATGCTCTACAAGAGGCATGACATCCTTTACTGCTTCAATCAACCCCTACGATAACAGTAAATAATACATTTATTAGTATAAAATGAATATACTATATTGTAATGTAAATATCATAAAGTTATTTGGTAACTCATACCTTGTGTTGGTCAGACATGGGTGTCAAGCCTTGCCCGAAAGGAATGTCTAAATCATCACCCAACAACTTTAAGAACCAGCTCCAATTCTCTTTATTCTCGACTGTCACGACAACCCATGCCACCCGAAAAATATCTCCCCTTGGTTTGGTTTCTTAAGAAAACAGCCATCCAAAGCAATTATTCTATGACATTGTAGTTTCCAACCCTCTTTCAACCCGTTAAAACACGCGTACAATCGGTCAAAATAGGTCTTCTCATCAGGATTAACAGACACACCTACCTTGACTGTACTACCAGGATTTGAATCCAATAAAGCCTTTGCGTATGACCTTAGTAACCCATACTGATCCTAGATAATAGCACCCCTTTCATTCAATGCAAAAGCCTTAGCATTTTTACACTATGTTCGACTAACATGGCATTTGTATTTCCTTAAGACTAGTTCTGCTATATTGTTAATAGTGATATTTGGGTTCATCCTAATCTTATCTCCAAATTGCTTTCCTATCCATTTATAATTTACTAGTCTGCAATAATGGAAACTACGAACACAAGTGTGGGTATCCTTGAGAGAAATAACCTGAAATGTAGCTTCTCCTTTTAGCATTTTCCCATAACATCTCCAAGAGCATTATGAGTTTCTAGCATTCTCTGATGGATACTTTTTATGGCATGTCTGTTTTCCTTTGCTTGGATCCCTAAGCGTCTCTTTTCGTTGACTACATTTAGCAATAACCTTGCTTTTTTCACTCCTCTCGAACCACAATGAAAACCCATTGGCAACCGCATAAAAGGTAAGGCATTCTTTGAAACTCTCAGCATTAACATACTTTTGCCCAAGCTGTGAAGTGAAAGAAAAAAATTGACAACATTTAGCAATCATTATACACGACGAATATTGATAGAAATTAATACAACAGTTAGGAATAGGGGGAAAGTAGTAGTATTACCATTGGTTTCTTTAGTCGCCAATGTGTGCCATCATCATAAATAGGGTGGTTGTTGCCCTTTTTGGATTTATGAACAACAGAGAAGGGGTCGGTTATCCCAACTCCATTACCTATGATGTGCTTCAACAAACCTTCCATGAATCGTTCATGCTGCCTAACCAATGGTCCTAAACCATTAGGCCCTGGTCCATCAACAACTTCCGGTTCCTCATTGTCATAATCCTCAGTTTGTTCTTCAGGCTGGTGCTCATCAGATGTTGTGTGTTTATTCTCTATTATCCGCTTTCTCAATTGGATTACCTCATCTTCACCGTCACTAAGATACTCATACGACTTTTCTGTTTCACAATCAGAATCATAAGACTCATAAGCAGATGAGTCATGATCAATGTTCTCATTGTTTTCTTCTGCTTCAGAGTCAGAATCAGATGATAATTGAGGATTAGTGTTCTCTCTTATCGTTATACCGGTAACCCTAGGAACATTGGTAATTTTTTTTGCTGTTGGCTTGTTTTTCCCTTTCATAACCAACTTCCCTTTATCAAGTTTCTTCTGTCTAGCTAGTACCACATCATCTATATTAGCATCTTGTTGACCATCAACATCCATATCATCTACATTTTCAACCACATTGTCTATAACCTCATCAACAACGTCATTCACTACAGTGTCGGCAACAACCTCATTCTGGTCAGCCTCATTCACTGCAACCTCATCAACTACCTCATTGGCTACAACCTCATCAACTAACTCATTGGCTACAACCTCATTCACTGCAACCTCATCATCTGCTATCTTGTCAGGTTGTTGATTGTACTCCTTATACACCTCATCTTCACTTAGGGGTGGGTAATCATATGCCAAGTCATCCTGATAATTCCATACTCTTCTGAATGTAACTTTACCCTCAAAATCTTTCCTAAGTAGACTATCTTTAAGTGGAGGTGACCTTAAATAGGGAGAGTGTGCTTCTTCCTCAGCCCAAGCAAGCAACTCCTCATAAGACATACTACCAACATCCTTTTTCATCTTTTCATGTTTTTTCCTTTTTGATGTTACCTCAGAGTCTGAACTATCTAAACAAAGGTTGTGGTGGTAGTTTGGTGCTAGGTTTTGGGGTGCATGAGCAACATACAAATTTACGGTCTTATGCTGCTCGGTGAGATCATACAACGCATGAACATTTGAATCCCTTTCTATTAAATTTAACCCTCCACTATCAATGTCTAACTCAGGAATGCACATAATCAAACCCCATATATTTTGCTTAACCTTAGCAACTAAAATATCTAATAGTGGGCTAAACATAATTCTATCAGTTGTTGCGGCCTCCATTAGAATCTCTCTACCATAATCATATCTTAACGGGTCAAACATGAAGACACCATTGTAGTGTATTTTGAAGACCGCATCAAGTGGTACCTCCATCAAACCTGTAAGAATCAAAACCCTAATTTACGAAACCCTAAAAAACAAATTTATATTCATAATAATTTAATACAATTGAGTAAAATTAACAATAAATTATTGCAGGAATATACCTTTTTACTTGCCAAATAAAGGAAAGCGACAATCAATTTGTATTATTTAAAGGGAACACGAATTAGGGTTTGGATACCACTTTGGGGATCTTGAAAGTGATGTGTGAATGGTTAAGTATGTTAAGCAGCGTAGACCTGGACCACAAGATATACATAAACAAGTACAAAAAGTGGGGTGGAAAGTGATGCGTATGGTGGATTGTGGATGGATTGATGCAAGCGTGTGTTTGTTATTCCACCGTGGCATGATAATTTTTACAACAAAGACAGATATACCGGGTACCGGTTGTTGGGGTCATGGGTTACATAACATAAGACAAAATATTTGAGTATAAGGGAGTATTAAAGATTTTTTTTGTACGCTACGTCGAAGTAATATATGTGGCAAGTATAATACATTATTAAAAATGTTTTCCTTTTCTTTTTGTATAATCAAACAAGGGAAAAATATTTAATAATGTACGATACTTGTCACAAAAATTACTTTTGTGTAGCGTACAAAAAAAATAGCTTTTCGATGTACTGAACTTTCATTTTTGTCATTTTTGATGTATTTTCGTGACAAAAATGTCCTTGGATTTTCAATATTTTGATGGGTAAAAATGTCAATAGTACATAAAAAAAAGCCAAAAAATGAAAGTTTAGTACATCAAAAAGCTATTTTTTTTGTTCGCTACACGAAAGTAATTTTTGTGACAAGTATGGTACATTATTAAAGATTTTTCCCATCAAACAAAGTCAAAGTTTATTGTAAATTAGGTTGCAACCATGCATATATATCCTCATAACCAGATTTATTTTGTATAAGAATGTCTGAATTTATTAAACAATAGCATTTACATATGTTTTTGCGCTGTACAATTTGTTGTTACACGAGTTCACTTAATTAACAAATTGAAGAAAGTCCCGATTCTCATAATATGCAGTATTTTCAATACCTTACATTTTTCTTCTTTCTGAAATGATCTATATAATTTTGTAGTAATAAATGTTTTGTTAAGGATCCTTTAAATCAATCAATTAGTCTAAAATCTTGAATCAGCACTACAACAAATTTGTCATTTTTACACGCTTTTTTCTTCGCACTTTATAAAGTGTGAACTTTATCTTAAAGGTATTCACACTTAAGAGTGTGAATAATTGTTTCAAAATCTTCACATTTAAAAAGTGTGAAGAATTTCAATCTCACACTTAAAAGTGTGAAGAATTCTTTTAAAATCAAAAGCATCACACTTAAAAGTGTGAAGAATTATTTCAAAATCAAAATCATCACACTAAAAAGTGTGAAGAATTGTTTTAAAACCCTCACACTTAAAAGTGTGAAAATATTTATAAACCTTCACACATAAAAGTGTGACAATATTTGCTACACCCAATTGGTTCACACACATGCTAGTGTGAACTTTTTAATTTTTCACACTTTAAAGTGTGGCGTCATGCTCTAATAAGTGTGAGCATATTACTATTTTGTTGTAGTGCAGGGACATCTCAAGCTTACAAGATATTACCATGCTATACTATAAATTTCCGACATTCACATATTTGGATTTGAGTACTCTATTTGTAAGACTTGGATATATAGTCAAAAGTTAGTTTATTACTGGTACAATATACCCGTGAAAGTTATAAGCCATCAAAGAGGATAGACTTTTGTTCCGAGTTATTTTAATTTTTGTTTCATGATATGTCTCTTGAAAACCCTACATATTAACCCTTAAATTTGAAGAACAACAACACACCAGTACCTCCCATTTTAAAACAAAGAATGTTGGACTACATTGATCATAAGATAACAAGTTCTTCCATGCAGATCGTGCATGCGACAGCTGGTGGTCTGCGGCTAAAAGGGGATGGCGGCGGCTATATGGTGATGGCTTAAGTAATGCATCGGATTCTTGTAGCTAGTGCAGCCATTTATCTATGAGGTCGTATGAATATTGCCCTCTACTAATGAGTGGAATTGACATAAGTTTTCATTTTTCATACACATGAAATTACAAGGGTTTTTTTTAGTATTCTTCATAGGCTATGAATATTAGCTTAGTCATATCTATACAAGTAGGGATGAGCATATCGACCCGATTCCCGTAACCGAACCGGAACCGTACCGGTACCGTACCGAGTCCCGATATATGGTACGGTATCGGGACTACTAAATAATGTTAAAAAAAAATCGGGACCTTTCGGGTTCGGGACGGGACTTATTCGGGAATCCCGATTGGGTACCGGAATTAGAATAGTCCATGTTTTTTTAGGGAATTGTATCCAAAAACCCATTTGTTCCATGCATACGGGCTAACCAAAGCTCCAAAAGAAAAAAAAACCCTACTGCTACTAATTAGTAACAACAACGGCTCTTCATTCATATCATTGGAAAATATAAGTCATCTCAATCTTTATGGTTGGAAAACAATTAAGGTATGTATAATATTTATGTTTAATGACTTTAATCTGTATCATCCGAATAGGTATTCATGTTTCTACATTCAATATCAATGATTATATCAATGATTATTATATCATTTGATATCACTATATCAGTGATTATATTATTCGTAGAGATTAACAAACATCGACATACTTTTGTTGTTTAGTTTTAGTAGTATGTAATGAGATATTTATATCAGTTTAAATATCCCTAGTAGAAACAAACATCTATATACTTTTGTTGTTTAGTTTTAGTAGTATATAATGAGATTATAATAATGTAGAAACATTCGATATCAGTGTACATTCTTGAAACAAGCATGCACATATATATGGAAATGGCTCGTACATTCTTTGTACGATACAAGTTTTAAATATCATTCAAGTTTAAAAAAAAAAGGGGAATAACCCGATACGTACCGATTTCCCGGTCCCGTGTCCCAAAACCGGTACCGGTACCGGAATCCCGTTCGGTACGGGATCGGTACACACCTTTCATGCCCGGGAAAAAAACGGGAGGATCAATTTGGGACGGGATCGGGACGGGATTGGTCCCGATCTCATCCCTATATACAAGTGTTCCTTACATATTTTTTCTCATACCAACAAGTATGTCGTCTTTATCCTTAAAAAACATTATTTTTACTTTTATTCTATTGATTGATTTTCAGTCTATGTTAAACACAAAACCGTAGTATCATGCTTGTCATGAAGCTTGTAAACGGAAGCATAACACGTCAAAGAGATATACTTGGCTACTTGTTATCAAAATGAGAAATTCGATAGTATATAAACTATTATATGTTCTAAAATTTAAATAATTCAGCAACAAAGCAAAGCACCGAATTAAACTTCTAAGAAAATGGAAGACACATAGAACGGGATAATACATCTTAGTTTTCAATGACTTTTTTTTAGTTTTACCGGCCTCTAAGTTAAATCTTAGTTTTCAATGACTTTTTTTCTATTATGTTTTTTGGTCAAAATAATTTTTTTTTGAACGGCAAGAATGATATATAAAACAAGAGGCCACCTAGCAAGAAGCTAAGGGCAAAAATTACAAATGAGAGATGGAAATGGCATTACAAGGTCTTTCGAACCATTCCACCCAGTTAAGAGAGTTTCTCTTGTGTCTACTTGAAATCCAAGAAAAAGAAGCTAGCTTAATGTCATTTAAGATGAGATTCTTTGACGGGCGTTTTGCGGCGAATACCATTTCGTTTCTAAATCGCCAAAGGTGCCAAAGGGTTGCTTGAACCACAACATCAAAGAAGCGAGTGAAGGGTTTAGAAATGACGTCTTCATCTGCAAGTGAAATGGATTTTAGGAGATCAGTGGGTGGGTTGAGTCGGATGTCCCACCATTTAAAAATTAGAGACCAAACCTCTTTCGCGACTTCACACGAGATGAAAATGTGTTCTTCCGACTCGACAGCATCATGGCATGAGGGGCATAAAACAGAATCCAAGTCCACTCCACGATAATCCAGGTTCGATCTTGTTGGTAATCTGTTAAGGGATAATCTCCAACTAAAAATGTTTATTTTTATAGGGAGAAGTTTATTCCATCTTGTGGGCTGAAGGTTTTGTGTGCGGTTAGAATTAGTAATGTAGAGCCGCATTCCTTTGACTGAAAATACCCTTGAGCTATCGATTAAACATTCCCAAGAGTCTTGAGTATCACATAAACGAAGCTGTGAGACTAAGCTAATAAGATCGTCAAGTTCTATCTTTTCAGCTGTGGATCTTAAAAGTCTAGACCATGCCCATTGGAAGGAAATACCTGGAGGGAGCATGGGATCTGAATGGATGATGCCTAGCCCCACACGATCAGAAGAAAGGACCAAAGTGTTGTTTATAGGGTATTGTGAACCATGTAACCTACTGTTGTTGTTGGGAATAGGAGCCCGTTCACTCACCAGGCTGTTTGGATTGGAGTCCAACCGAAAGAGACGTGGGAATGTGGTACAAAGAGGGGAGCCACCCAACCACGGATCGAGCCAAAATCGGGTTCTTAAACCATTCCCGATCTTTTTCTTAAAAAGAGAGGTGAGATCAAATCCAATGTCACATAGGTCATCTTTTAACTTGACAATATTGGACCAACATCCAGTTTTAAGGGAGGAAGACGAATTGTCTAGCAAACCACCATCTGGACCATGCAAGGAGCGAATAACTTTGCACCAAAGGGAATCCTCCTCATTTAGGAAGCGCCACCACCATTTAGCCAACATGGCTAAGTTACTCACCTTTAAACTACCTACACCAAGACCCCCTTGATCACGAGGAGATACAACTTTTTCCCAAGCAACCCAGGCTATTTTCTTGTCCTCCTTTGATCCACCCCAAAAGAAGGAACGTCTAAGACTTTCAAGCTCACTAATAACTGATTTAGGAGCCTTGTAAGAGGAGAAGAAATACACCCCAAGGCTACCGAGGACGGCTTTGATTAAAGTCAAACGACCTCCAAAGGATAGCATCTTAGATTTCCACTTGGAAAGTCGTTTGTTAAAACGATCAACCAAAGGCTTCCAATTAACACATCTTGACATATTGGCTCCAATAGGTAGACCGAGATACATGCAAGGAAGTTGAGAAGGTTGACAACCAATCAAGGAGGCAACCGAACATACTTCATTAAATGGAACACCTAAGCCAAAAAGCTTACTTTTGTTGAAATTGACTTTAAGACCAGAAGCAAGATGGAAACATGTGAGTATTCTTGAAAGGTTTTGAACATTAGATATAGACCATTCACCAATAATGAGAGCATCATCCATAAATTGAAGATGGGAGATGGGTACTTTGTCTACTCCCACTTCAGCTCCATGAAAGATATCCAAACTTTTAGCTTTCAAAATAGCCACATTAAGTGCTTCAACTGCCAAGATGAAAAGGAATGGAGAAAGAGGGTCACCTTGCCTTAGACCACGCTCGATTTTGAATTCTTTAGTTGGTGACCCGTTGATGAGAATCGACGCATAACCCGAATTGAGACAAGAAAGAATCCATTTTCTCCATTTAGGACCAAACCCCGTTTCAATCATAACTGAATCCAAGAAAGACCAACTAAGGGTGTCCAAAGCTTTTTCGAAATCAACTTTAAGAAGTAAAAGTTTTTTTCTGTGTTTTTTTGCCCAAGACATAGTTTCGTTAACAATGAGGGGGCCATCGGTGATTTGGCGTCCCTTAATGAATGCCATTTGGGTTTCTCCAACAACCGAAGGGATAACTAAAGCTAGCCGATTCGCAAGAACTTTTGCTAGAATCTTGTATTGGCAACCTATGAGGCTTATGGGACGAAAGTCACTGATGACAATTGGATCTTCAACTTTGGAAACTAAAGTTATGAATGAGGAGTTACAACCGCGTAGAATATGAGCCGAATGATGAAAGTCTTTTACAAAAGCGATCACATCATTTCCAAGGATGTTCCAATGTTTTTTTATGAGTTTAAAGGTAAACCCATCCGGCCCGGGGGCCTTATCCCCGCCACAATTCCATACGGCATCTTTGATTTCTTGAGAGGTGAAAGGTAGCTCAAGAAATGTGACATCATCTGGAGATAGATGCTTGAAGAGGTTGCATGAAAAACGGGGTCTTGAAGTATTAGATTCAAGGTATTTTGTTTCAAAAAACTAGAATATATGGGATTTTAGGGGGGGGGTCTGTGGTCTATATACCATGAATGTTAAGACCAAAGATTCTTGAATGATTGATACGGTTGTTGATGATACCATGATAAAAACCCGTGTTTTCGTCACCTTCAAGAGCCCAACGGATTTTTGCCTTTTGGCGAAGATCATTTATTTTGTTATTTTCGAGAGTGGTAAGGAGTTTAACTGACTCTGTTCTCTCATCAATGTCGGATTGAGATAAAGAGTTTTGTTCAGCCTTTGAGTCGATGTGGTTGAGGGTGTTACGGAGTGTTTGGGCAGTAGCAGATTCCACACAAGATACCTTTTGTCTCCAAGTCTTGATATCACTTTTCAAGTTCTGAAACTTCTGTTTAAGGATAATGGCCGAGTGGGTGTGTGGGCCAGAGCCCAGAGTCGACCAACTGTTACAAATTACGCTATCGAACTCTTCATGCAAAAGCCATAACACAAGTCTATGACCCAAGTGGGGGCATTAAGACCGGTTCGAAGGGATGTCGAAGGAAACAGATGTTCATAGCCTTACATCAAGAGAGACTGGCTGACTTAACCAGAGCAAGCCTGCAAGAGTCCGTGTTCAAAATAAATGAAAAATAAAAAAAAAGTACTTTGTAAGCAAAACGAACTTTTTTAAGACAATCTCTAATATAGCTTTTTTGCTTTTGGTGATGACAACATAAGTTTCATTATTCAATTTCAAATAAGTAGATACCAATATATAAGAAAAAGATTTTGGCAAACCCCTAAACCCTAAACCCTTTGGCGATTTTGGCGATTCACGATTCCCAAACAACCCTAAATCGTTCCTATTGATTTCTGATCGATCCTAAGCTTCTCCTTATCTGGTTAGGTTTATAGTCGATCGGTTTACAACCCCTAATCGTTCTTATCACACCATTCAATCTACAATCGATTGCTTGGATCACTACTTAGGGTTCTTTAGGGTTTCGATAGGGTCTGATTTGGTTTAATATTTGATCGATTGATATCTTTTAACTCTAATCCTTTACTAATCGATCTTCATATGGTGGGAGGTTAGTGATTTGGTTTCTATTGCTTTAAACCCTAATCGCTAAGATTAGAGTTTTCTTTTATTTTTTCGTATTGCATGATTGCTGCTGGTTGATTATTTTTTGCATTGTGTACGTGGTGGTGGGTGATGGAGAGGGGTTTTTTGAGTCCTAAGCTTGGTAAGAAGGATGCTAGTGTTCCAATGGTTGATGTTGATGTTTTTGATGATAATGTGAACAAGGGTAACGATAAGGTTGTTTTGGATGATTTGGAGCAGTCCTCTCATGGTTCAATACAGCCTAATGTGGAGCTATTAATTGCTAATGCGAATAAGAAGTTTGATGAAGCAATGTATAAAATTGATAGTGATATTGCCAATATGGCTTCATCTTCTGAGTTGAACAATTCGAGTGGTAGTGGGCCTCCTTCTAATGCACCCAAGGTTGATTCTACTAGTGGTAATGGAGTGAAGTCGGTTTCTTATGCGGGTGTTGCTTCTAACGAATCTCATAAGCACGTGTCTAATTTTCGAAGATTAGAATGCAGCAAAAAGAAGGAAAATGTTGACCTTTCAGTCCCAATGAAAGTAGTGGAAGAGGTGAACATGAGGTTTGAGCATACACTCTATGGATATTTTCTTGGTCAGCGTCTTGCTTTTCCTGTCGTGGATTATTATGTTCGCAATGCGTGGGCTAAGGATGGGTTACAAAAGGTAATGATGAACGCTAAGGGGTTCTTTTTCTTCAAGTTTACTTCGAAGAAAGGTGTTGATGATGTGCTTGATAATGGTCCCTGGTTGATCCGTAATGTTCCTATTATTCTTAAACCTTGGAATTTGAACACTAATTTGTTGAAAGAGGATTTAACTCACATTCCGGTGTGGGTTAAATTTCATGATGTTCCTTTAGCGATGTTTTCTGATGACGGGCTTAGTTTGCTTGCTACTTTGATTGGGACTCCCAAGAGATTGGATGTTTTTACTAGTCAGATGTGCAAAGAATCTTGGGGTAGGAGTAGTTTTGCTAGATGTATGATTGAAGTGAAGTCGGATGAGGTTCTTAAGGATAGCCTTACTGTTGAGATTCCTTTACTTGACGGTTCGGGTTCGACAATTGAGAAGATCCGTGTGGAATATGAGTGGAAACCGCCTCGCTGTGATAAATGCAAGGTGTTCGGACATGTTTTGGTGGATTGTCCGAAGGGTGTGCTACCGACTGCTCAACCTTCTAAGAATGTAAATGATGGTTTTCAGACTGTTAACAATAAGAAGAAGGGTAAGCAAGCTGGTTCGAATCCGGGTCGCGGAGGTTTTACCAAACTTGTGGTGGGTAAGCATTTTGAATATCAGCCCAAAAAGACTCCTCCCGAACCAAAGAAAGCTAAGGTCAGTATGAAGAAGGCTTCTGATGTGGCTAGTACGAGTGGAATCAAGATCACTACTTCTAATCAGTTTGATGCTCTTAATATGGATGATACAGATGGTTTTGGTATTCCTACGGTTGTTACTAACAAGGAAGTGGATGCTGGCAGTACAATGGAAGTTGATAATGATGAGTCGGTTAAGACTGGTACTACATCACAAGACCATCTTGTGAGTGTTATGCAAGAACCGCTTGTGAGTGATTCAATGGAAACAATGGAAGTTGGTTCTACTCCTATTGCTGAGAAAATTAGTAAGCTTGAAGAGCTACTGATCGATGGGAAAGCTATTCTTGTGGATGATGCTGGTCATCCTATTCCGTCTACCTCTGTCACTAAGAGGACTAACCCATTTTCAAAGGTGGGTGAGGTTGTGGTTTCTGATAGCGATGAGGAAGAGGTTATTAACACGTTCGACGAATCAGCAAATCTTTTTGGTGGTGGTCATGAGCGTGAAGATGAGTATGATTATGATGATTATTCGAAGCAAATTGATGATCTTCCAGGGGAATTGGATGCTATTAATGCCTTTTATGGTGTTAATCTCCAAGGTCGTAGGAAGTAGTTTATCTTTTGTCAGAGTCACTACTATTATGTGATTTATGGTTTGTTTTCTTGTTTTGAAAATTGGAAGTATCTTGTTATGTAAGCTCTTCGCCTATTTAACGGGCTGAGATATGGGATTCACCCATATCCATTGTACTTTAACGTTTTTTGGAGTAATATATTTACCGGGTCGTTGACCTTTTACCCAAAAAAGTAGATACCAATATATGCATGATATTCATAAGAACTGATGTTATTTTTATTAGAAATCTTAGTAACATTATTCAGTACATATTAAGGCTTAAACACTCCATTACTCACTAGGTGGAGGAGATACTTCATGGATTATATATTGTTTCATTCATTTGATGGACATTCAAAATGACAACGACACCTGAAAAAAATTTTGCATTCTCCCCAAGTAGAAGTAGATTCTCCATGTTCGGGTTCAGGATTTCCAATGCCGGGAAGATTTCCAATATCGGGTAGGTCTATTCCACGAGAGCGTCTTTTGTTTTGTTTCTTGAACGGCAAATCATTTCCATACGTTTCTTGGCAAAACTTCGTACATTGATCATCCGTGCATCCAAATAGACCTTGAGTTTCACTGCATTCTTCTGATATGACCAATTTCGCACCTGAAAAATGAAAATACAAATCGAGCTTAATTAGTACAACTAGTACTAATGAATGCTAGTTCGATTACTTAGGACATAGTGTCGTTGTATATCAAAAAGTATATTGATTTCTATGATGAAAAAATTTCCAAAATGTTGAATTAAGAATAAAGGAATTGAAAATTACCTATCACTATAAGAAACAAGAGAAATGTTGTGTAAATCGAAGAACTTGTCATGTTGGTTTATGTTCTGTTTCCGAATGATAAACTTTGAGATGAACATTAGTTTATATAGGAGACAAGTTCAAAATTGATCTTACCAATATTTATTAGTTGCATTTATTGTGTAATTTAACATCACGTAGAAAAAATTGTCAATAAAAACTATAATAGTAAGTTTTATTTTATGTGGTATGCCAAAGCATTTATACTAATTCCTATATATGCATCCGAAGATATAATTTTGAATCTTACGTAAGAAACTAAAAACCCATAAAAATAAAAGACACCAAAATGGTTTAAAATGTTGGGTGTCACATTTAACGATGACAGTGTTAGTGTAAACCAAAATTTCAAACTTCTACTTGACTAGCTATTTAGTATTGTTTAAAAACTAAAGATAACTTATTTATGATATTAGTAGTTATTTAGCTATAATAAAAATAATTTATTTTTGTAATTTTCAAAATCTTTTATTATATTTTATATAATTAAAGATTTTTAGGTCATAAAATGGTAATTGTATATGAAAAGTTTATAATGTTCTAATAAAGTTATCACCAAGGTCGCTATCATAAAATGGTAATCGCATATTTTCTTTTTGTATAATCAAACAAAGTCAAAGTTTATTGATAAATTAGGTTGCAACCATGCATATCTATCCTCATAACCAGATTTATATAAGAATGTTTGAGTTTATTAAACAGTAGCATTTTCATATGTTTTTGCGTTGTACAATTTGTTTTAACACGAGTTCACTTAATTAATGAAGAAAGTCCCGATTCTCATAATATGCAATATTTTCAATACCTTACATTTTTTTTCTTCTTTCTGAAATGATCTATAATTTTGTAGTAAAAAATCTTCTGTTAAGGATCCTTTAAATCAATCAATTTGTCTAAAATATAATCTTGAATCAAGGGCATCACAAGCTTACAAAATATTACCATGTTGTACTATAAGTTTCCGACATTCATTTTGCACATATTTGGATTTGAGAACTCAATTTTAAGACTTTGGATATATAGTCAAAAGTTAGTTTATTACAGTACAATATAGTAATGTACCCGTGAAGTTAGAAGCCATCAAAGAGGATAGACTTTTGTTCTGAGTTATTTCAATTTTGTTTCATGATATGTCTCTTGAAAACCCTACATATTAAACCTTATATTTGAAGAACAACAACACACCAATACCTCCCATTTTAAAACAAAGAATGTTGGACTACATTGATAAGACAACGTACGAGTTCTTCCATGCAGATCGTGCATGCGACAACTGGTGGTCTGCGTCTAACAAGGGATGGTGGCGGCTACGGTGTCGTCTTTATCATTAAAAAACACGATTTACACTTTTATCTATTGATTGATTTCCAATTCGAGTTAAACACATACATATATTATTGTGTTTGCCATGAAGCTAGTAAACGAATATGTATAGATCGATGCCTAAGTAACATAACACGTCAAACAGATATATATATAGATGAATACTTGTTATCAAAATTAGAAATTCAGCAATACATAAACTTAACTTATGTTAAAAATTATAAACAGTTCAGCAACAAAGCATTGAATAAAACTTTTAAGTAAAATGGAAGACAAACAAAGAACGGAATAATATGTAGAAAAATTAAATGAGAGAACATTAATTTTTTTTTTTTTTTTGGAAAAAGCTTGTTCTTTTTTAGTTTTACCTCTAAATTTAATCTTATTCTTCACCTCACTTTTTTCCTCTCATAACAAAATTTTATTTTTAAATGTTCAATGACTTTCTTTCCATTTACGGTTTATTTTTTATTTTTTTGTGTGTGTCAAAATAAATGAATAAACAATGTACTTTTTAAGCAAAACAAGCTTTTCTAAGACAATCTCTAATATAGCTTTTTTGCTTTTGGTGATGACAAAATAAGTCTCATTATTCAATGTCAAATAAGTAGATACCAATATATGATATTCATAACAACAACTGGTGTTACTTTTATTACAAAATATTTATTCAATTCATAATAAGGCTTTGACATTCCATTATTCACTAGGTGGAGGTGAGACTTCATGGATTATATTGTTTTAAACATCTGAAGGACATTTAAAATGACAACGACACCTGTAGAAATTTTTGCATTCTCCCCACGAAGACGAAGTAATGGATCCTCCAAAATCAGGATTTTCAATATCGGGTAGGACTATTCCTCGAGAGCGTCTTGTGTTTTGTTTCTTGAACGACAATGAAGATCTATATAACTCTCTACATTTATCCATACAGTCATTTTTCGTACATCCTAGTAGTAAATAAGTCTCAGTACATTCTTCTTTTGATACGATCAATTTCGCACCTGCAAAATAAAAATACAAATAAAGCTTAATTAGTACAACTAGTACTAATGAATACTAGGCTCATTATTTGGACATAGTGTCTGCTGAATATCAAAACGTATAATGATTTATATCATGCTAAAATCTACATAATGTTGAATTAAGAATAAAGGAATATATTGAGAATACCTATGACCATAAGAAACAAAAAGAATGCTCTGTAAATCGTAGAAGTTGTCATGTTTGTTTAGATTTTGTTATGGAATAATAAATTATGAGATGAACGTTAGTTTATATGGGAGATGATCTTACCAATATTTGTTATGGAATGATAAATTATGATATTACACTAATATCACATGTGATATGTAATATCACTGCATATCACATGTGATACATTACATATCACATGTGATATTACATATTATATGTGATTTTTTCTGCCACGAAAAAAAAAGGGAAGAAAACAAATTTTTTTGGTCGAAAGTATATTAAAGTGCCCATATATAGGAAGATAATTAAATGTTCGTCACGATGGTGTAATTATTTTCGCTTAACGATTAACGGTTTAAAAAATATTTAAATTATATTTTTTGGGTAAAAGGTCAACGATCCGGTAAATATATTACTCCAAAAAACATTTAAGTACAACGGATATGAGTGAATCCCATATCTCAGCCCGTTACATAGGCGAAAAACTTACATAACAAGATACTTCCTATTTTCTAGACAAGAAAACAAAACCACTACCACATAATATTGAAAGACTCGGACAAAAATATAAACTACTTCCTACGACCTTGGAGATTAAAGCCATAAATGGTATTCAGAGCATCCAATTCCCCTGGAAGATCATAAATTTGTTTCGAGTAATCATCATAGTCATCAAACTCATCTTCATGCTCATGACCTCCACCAAAAAGATTTGATGATTCGTCGAACGTGTTAAGAACCTCATCCTCCTCACTATCAGAAACCACAACATCACCCACCTTAGAAAATGGGTTAGCCCTCTTAGTGACAGAGGCAGACGGAATAGGATGACCTTCATCATCCACAAGAGTAGTTTTCCCATCGATAAGTAGCTTTTCAAGCTTACTAATTTTCTCAACTATAGGAGTAGAACCAACTTCCTTCATTGCCATGGAATCACTCACAAGCGGTTCTTGTGATGTAGTACCAGTCTTAACCGACTCATCCTCATTAGCATCCATTGTACGACCAGCATCCACATCCATATCCATGTTGGTGTCATCAGTAGGAATACCAAATGCATCCGTATCATCCATATTAAGGGCATCAAATTGGTTAGATGTAGAAATCTTAGTACCACTAGAACTAGCCACATCAGAAGTCATCTTCTTAGTGCCACCAACTTTCTTAGGTTCAGGAGGAGTCTTTTTGGGTTGATACTGAAACTGCTTACCCACAACAGGTTTAGTAAACCCCCTTGACCCGGAATTGTAGAGCCACCTTGCTTTCTTTTCTTCCTGTGATTGACAGTCTTGAAACTATCATTAACAGGCTTAGTGAGCGGAACAGGAAGTATAACAACTTTAGGACAGTCAGTCAGAGTATGACCAAATATCTTACACTTGTCACAACGAGGTGGTTGCTACTCGTATTCAACCCGTATCTTCTCAATAGTCGAACCCGAACCATCAAGTAATGGTATCTCAACAGTGAGGCTGTCCCGAAGCACCTCATCCGACTTCACTTCTATCATGCATCTAGCAAAACTACTACGGCCCCACGATTCCTTGCACATTTGGCTTGTAAAAGCATCCAACCTTTTGGGCGTTCCAATCAGTGTGGCAAGAAGACTGAGGCCATCATCAGAAAACATAGCAAGGGGAACATCATGGAATTTAACCCACACCGAGATGTTAGTCAAATCTTCTTTAAGTAGATTTGTGTTCAAAGTCCATGGTTTAAGAATAATATGAACATTTCTGATCAACCAAGGACCGTTTTCAAGCACATCATCAACACCTTTCTTCGAGTTGAATTTAAAGAAGAAGAACCCCTTAGCATTCATCATTACCTTTTGCACGCCAAACTTAGCCCATGCATTGCGGACATAGTAATCAACAACCGGAAAAGCAAGGCGTTGGCCAAGAAAGTACCCGTAGAGAGTATTCTCAAACCGCGTGTTCACCTCTTCCACTACTTTCATTGGAACTGAAAGGTCAACATCAGCCTTCTTCTTGCTACATTCCAACCTACGGAAGTTTGAAACATGTTTCAGAGGTTCATTAGAAGTAGCACCCGCGTAAGAAACCAATTTCACTCCCGTACCATTAGTAGTATCAACCTTGTGAGCATTAGGACTAGAAGTTACACCCTTGTACATATTCGCATTACTCCCAAGCGACGGAGGAGTACTTGTAATATTAACTTCATTAGCTCCAATCTCACTTTGAATTTTATTAATGGCATCATCAAAATTCTGATGCGCATTATCAATCAAGTGCTTCACCGTATCAGCACTTGTAATCCGCTCCAAGTCGTCACCATGTGATGTATCTTTCGTAAGTGGAATCGGCTCCACTGTCTGAGTACCATTCATAGAACAATCAGGTGCATCATCCACAGTCAAACTACCACTACTAGGGCTCATCATTGAGGGTGTACTCAACTCACCAAAGCTAGTAGTGGCCGTTTGAATATTACCAAGTGAAACCGGCTCCACCAGGTCTTGTTTGCACCCAACCAAGTTATTATCAATCATACCAGATTCAAGACTAGGATTCTCCAAACGTACCTGTTGCACACCCAAGTTACCCTCTTGTCCCTTAAACCTATTCAAACGAGTAGCCAATTCAGCATTAGTACCCTTGTTCGCATCGTTAGAACTAGATTCTTTATTACCCTTACTCGCAGTCTTACTAGTCAAGAACCCCTTTTCCATCTCTCAAAAACCCACTTCCAAACTCAGAACACCAATAGCCTCACTTAATTCCCAGCAATCATGCAAAACTAATAACAAAAGAAAACCCTAATCGCAAGATTAGGGTTTAAGCATTACAACGCAAACAAACTAACCTGCACCCATCATCAACGCAGCACCCAACTTCATAAAATAGTAGAAAACTTGATCGTAATATAATAGTAGGCACAAAACGTTTTTGATCCAACGCTTTGATGGATTAAATACAAATTCCACCAACAGACCTAAAAGTATATTAAATTAATCAAAGGAAGATTCCCACCGTCCCATGATCAATTTAAAAAGGGAATAACAGATTAGGACGTTGATAATAAATAATGAATGACGAAATCAAAGAAAACCGAATAGGATTTGCAAGGGAGTCGGTTATTCTTTTTTCGCCAGAGAGAGTTATTGTTAGGGTTTTTTTTAAATATTTAAATTATAAAAAATGAGTAAAATATTAAAATGCTTTTAATCTCAACAATTGATTTTTTTTAGATGGATGATGGAGATGATTCCCTTAATATGTAAGAAAAGTATGATATTTAATGTAATTAGCCTCATAAATAAAAGACACAAAAATGGTTAAAACATTTGTGTGTCACATTTGCCAATGACAATTTAATTGTAAACCACATTTTCAAATGCTTCTACTTGACTAGATATTAGTGTTATTTAAATTTAATTAAAACTCATTTATGTTATTTTCCATTTAGCTATATTTAAAGTTATTTATTTTAGTAAATTACAACATTTTTTATATAATAAAAGAGTATAAGGCTTCCCACAATAGATGTAGTCGACCGACTCGGTCTCTCCAATCCTACTTGGTCTCATTGTTGTGGTTAGTAGGTCACGACCGAATAGAGGTAGGAAAAAAAACGAAAAGGGTCGTGACCTCGACCGAGTATCACACACACATAAAAACAAAACTCACACTTTCTAATTAATATTATTAAGGTCGCCTTTACTCGAACACCGAATCGCCTGCAGGTCGCTGGAGAGAGAAAGCTGACGTGACGGATAAAATGAGGGTCAATCTCTCCCCTTATTGTGGGCAGCCTAAGGTCTCACAAAAATGCAGTTACCCTAAATGAAATAGTGGCGATTGAGTGATAGTCATGTCAAAAATATTGCAAGTCTTGTGTCTCACATTACATGCATCATTGTTGGTCATAAAATGTTAATTATATATATTGTATATCAAAAGTTTATAATGTTCTAATAATGTTATCACCAAGGTCACTGTCATTTTCTATATACCATTTTCATTTTCTATATACAATTGTCTATTTTCTTTTTGCATAATGAATATATGACAAAGCTTATATGGTATACATTAGGTTCCAACCATACATCTATACTACATATATAGCATGAATGAGACTCTCTCTAAAATTTTAAGACTTATAAGAAATTAAGTATGGTTTACAACACTTTAATGCACCCAATTTTCATAATTACAACAAACTAAGCATATTATACAACAAAATAAAGCATGGTGTCATTTTAAGACCAAAATTCTATCAAACAACATTAATGCTATTAAAAACACCATTTCACCAAAAATTACAACCATTTAAACACAATGCACAATAGCTGCAACCAATTTTCAGAATTTAAGATTTACATCAAAAGTGTACAACAAAATAAGCATGATTTAATTTTCAGACTTATTTTCAGACTTACAACATTAATGCTATTAAAGTGGTCAATTTTGTTAGTGACTATAATGACTACTTACAAGAAAAGAAGCATAGTGTACAACACTTTAATGCACATAATTTTCAGACGTACAAGACAAGAAGCATAGTGTACAACAAAACACAACATTAATGCTATTTAATGTAATCAATTATTTAATTGGTCAATAAATAAAATTAATACAGTTATTAAAACACCCCTTAAATAAGAATACAAATTATCAAGCATATTGTACAACCAAATTAAACACAATTCCTGCATTAAATTTCACTACTACAAATAATAAAGCACATTATACAAATATTCAAGCCCGGGCAACGGGCCAAATGGGTTTGAGCCCGAACGAGCGCGGACCAAACGGGCTCGAGCCCGAACAGACACGGGCCAACGAGTTCGAGCCCGAATGGGCACATGCTATACGAAATTTTTGATATCCGTAAATTTATTGTTAAAAATAATATAATAAACTAAAATACATTATTCATCGAAAATTTTTATTTCGGGATACCTGCCGCTGCAACGCGCGGGTACCCTGCTAGTATCCTCATAATTAACCAGAGTCGAATTTCTTTAAGAATGTTTAACTTTATTGAAAAGAGTAGCATTCTCATATGTTTTTGCGTTGTACAATTTGTTGTCACACGAGTTCACTTATCGAAGAAAGGTCCGATTCGTATACAATGCAATATTTTCAATTCCTTACATTTTTTTAAATGATCTATAATCTTGTAGTAAAAAATGTTCTGTTAACGATTCTTTAAATCAATCACTTAACCTAAAATATTGAATATTAGGGACATCACAAGCTTACAAGTTACTAAGATTCTTTATTATAAGTATCCGACATTCATTTTGCATATATTTGGATTAGAGAGCTCATTTTTGAGACTTGGATATAACAATATACCCGTGAAAGTTAGAAGCATCAAATAAAGATGATAGACTTTTGTTTTGAGTTATTTTCATTTTTGCTTGATATGTCTCTCTAGAACCCATATTATTCCCTATTATTTGAAGAACAACCACACACCAATAAGTCCCATTCTATAACAAAGAATGTTGAACTATATTGATAATACCAATGTTTTAAAACCCGGTTTTTTAGTTGACCCGGTCGAGTCGCCGGTTCATCGGGTTATCGGTTCAACCGTTGGGTCGAGCCGGTTCTATACTACATATGTATATTTTTCATAAAATCTTTGATAGATATTTTCTAAGGTATCTATTTTCTTATTTATGTGATTGAAATATTTAAGAACAAAATTAAACAATTAGTTACATACAATTATAGCCGATCTCTCTTAAATGAAATATGAGAAAAGCAAAAATGTACATGGTTACACATTTAACCAAATAGCAGCATATTTAACCAAATAGTAACTTATCTGAGGATCTCAGCACTTTCATAGTTTCATAAACTTTTCATCAAAACTTAACTGTGTAATCACGATTTTAACTTTTCAATTTAAAAAATAAACTTTCATAATTATAACATGTTTGTCCATACAAATATAGAACCCCCCTTTTTTTTGAAAGGCCATAAAAATATAGAACTAAACCTAACACAAATTTTGAGTTTGACGAAAATGAAATGACCAAAGGATTTTGTTAGTTTTAGAGGAAAGAAAAAGATTTTGTTGTTTAAAACAAAAAAGAAAAAAGAACAAAAATCATGACCCGGCCGGATTTATCAAACCGGGTCAACCCGGGTCAATGAAAAACCACCGTATCAATCCGGTTCTCAAATAAGCAAAAACTCGGTCACATCTGTTCCCGAGTCGACCGGTTGAACCGACCGGGTCGACTCGGGTTTTAAAACATTGGATAAGACAATAAGCTCATCCATACAGTGTGCATGCGGCTGCTGGTGGCCTGCGGCGAAAAAGAGGTGGCAGTTGTGGTGATGGTTTGAGGAATGCGTCGGATTCTTGTTGTTAGTTCAGCCACTTTACTAGGAGGTCGTATGAATAACACCCTATGGTAACGGGTAGAATTGGCACAAGTTTTTATTTCGTACAAATGAATTTGCAAGGGGTTTGGTATTCTTGATAGGCTTATGAATATTAGCTTTGTCATATTTACACAAGTATTCTTTACATATTCAATGTCAAATAAGTAGATACCACTATACGATATTCATAAAACCAACTGATGTTACTTTTATTAGAAATCTTAGTAACATTATTCAATACATATTAAGCCTTAAACACTCTATTACTCACTAGGTGGAGGAGAGACTTCATGGATTATATATATTGTTGTAATCATCTGATGCACATTCAAAATGGCAACGACACCTGAATATATTCATGCATTCTCCCCAGGTAAAAATAGATTCTCTGCCACAAGGATCACAAGGATGAGGTTCAGGTGAAGGATATTTATTTTTGCATAAATCCATACATCCATTTTTTTTACATGTTACTAGCGAATGAGTCTCAGTGCATTCTTCTTGTGATACGATCAATTTCGCACCTGCAAAATAAAAACACAAATAAAGCTTAAACAGTACTAATTAATGCTAGGTTGATTACTTGGACATAATGTTGAATATCAAAACGTATAATGATTTCTATCATGCTAAAATCTACATAATGTTGAATAAGAATTAAAGAATTGAGAATACCTATGACCAAAAGAAACAAAAAGAATGTTGTGTAAATGGTAGAACTTGTCATGCTGGTTTAGGTTTTGTTTTCGAATGATAAACTATGAGATGAACGTTAGTCTATATAGGAGATATGATGAGATCAAAATTCATCTTACCAATATTTATTAGTTGCATTTATTGTCTAATTTAACATCACGTAGAAAAAATTGTCAACAAAAACTATAATAGTAAGTTTTATTATTTGTGGCATGCCAAAGCATTTACAACAACTCCTAAACTCCTATATATGCATCCGAAGATATAATTTTGTATCTTACGTAAGAAACTAAAAACCCATATAGGTAAAAGACACCAAAATGGTTTAAACATAAGTGTGTCACATAATTTGCCAATAACAATTTAAGTGTAAACCAAGTTTTCAAACTTCTACTTGACTATATATATTTAATATTTTTTAGAAAGTACATATAATTTATTTATGTTATTTTCTATTTAGCTATATTATGAAGTAATTTATTTTTGTAACAACATCTTTTATATAATAAAAGTGTCTTAGGCCACAAAAATGCAGTTATCCTAAATGAAAACGTGGTGATTGAAGGTATGTTTGGCGCAGAGCATGGTGCTTTTTGAGGCAATGAGAGGTGATCAATGAGCATTTTGAATTTTTGTGGTCGTTTGGTAAAAGAGCGGTAAACTTTGCTAAATTTTAGGCAAGCTAATTTTCTAATACTTGTTTAGGAAGTGGTGAGCGGTGAGCTGTGGCTACTGCTCACAGCTTACGACTACTGCTCACACAGCTCACAGTTCTTGCTCACTGCTAATTTTAACAAACAAACCCTCAGTGTAAGTCATGGCAAAAATCTTGCAAGTCTTATGTCTCACATTACCATGTAAACTTTTGATATACAATTACCATGTAATGTGAGAACTGAGAGAAATATATATATATATATATATATATATATATATATATATATATATATATATATATATATATGAAGACTTTTTTACGAGAACTATCTTATCTGCGAGAACTGAGAGAACCACAAAAAACATACATGCACACCTTTTAAAATAAAATAAAAATACATTCAAATCATCAATAATCGTAAGTATCCACCTATGTTCTTCAATATCATCATGAATTCATCCTTTTTTTCACAAAAACCTTACACACAGCCGCAATATTGTCGTTGCACGCCTTATAAAAACATACATGCACACCTTCAAAGAAAAATTTTGTATTTCTAATTTCTTATCAAATTTTTTAAAACAACTATGTTTTTTTTTTTTTAAAACATATATGTTGTTTTTAGAACATATGTGCAAAACTACAATTATTAAAGGCGTGCATGTATGTTTTTAGTGGTTCTCTCAGTTCTCGCAAATAAGATGGTTCTCATAAGAAACTTTATATATATATATATATATATATATATATATTCAAAAGTTATAAGTTTACAACAATATACCGGTGAAAATAAAATTAGAAGCTATCAAATAAAGAGGATATACTTTTGTACAAACAGTCTTATTCCTTTTATTGCAGCTATTTAACAGAACAGTCCCAAATAGCCCATTTTTTTTTTTTTATTATCAAAAAACACATAAAGACCGGTTTATATAATAACAACCGGTTTTACAAAACTCTTTTAGACTGGTGCAGGAACCGGTCTTGATATGCACAAGAACCGGTCTTTAAACCCATCTTTTGAACCGGTGCTTAGACCGGTCTTAAAACCTTTTGGACCTCCCCCTTTTAGACTCCTTGTGTAACCGGTCTAAAAGCCATTTTGGACCGGTCTAAAAAGCCTTTTTTGTAGTAGTGTGTTCTGAGTTATTTTCATTTTTGTTTGATATGTCCCTTCTGAACCTCACATATTATCCCTGTTATATGAAGAACAACTACACACCAATAAGTCCCATTTATAACAAAGAATGTTGACTACATCGATAAGACAACAAGCTCTTCCATGCAGATCGTGCATGCGGCTGCTGGTGGTCTGCGGTGAAAAGTAGAGGTGGTGGTTGTGGTGATGGTTTGAGTAATGCGTCGGATTCTTGTTGCTAGTGCAACCATTAACTAGGAGGTCGTATCAATAATACCTTTATGCTAACGGGTAGAATTGGCATAAGTTTTAATTTCATACAAATGAAATTGCAAGGGATTCGGTATTCTTCATATAGGCTATGAATATTAGCTTTGTCATATTTACACAAGTATTCTTTACATAGTTTTTGCCATACCAATGAGTATGTTGTCTTATCATTAAAAACTTTATCGTTACTTTCACTCTATTGGTTGATTTCCAATTTGATGTAAGCTCATACCGATATGCTTGCCATGAAGCTAGTAGACGCACTACAAGAAAAAGTGACATAAGTGACCAGCAATTTTCCTCACAAACAGTACCAATTTCGTCACTAAACGTGATTAGTGACCAAATTTAGGTGGTCAATTGTGGTCACTGTAGGTCCGTCACTAATTACACTTAGAGACCAAATGCAGTTTCGTCACTAAATAGTGACCAAAAAGTCGTCACTGATCGGATGGGTAGATACAACTTCAAACCAATCAGTGACCAAATATCTGGTCACTAATATGCCAGAGACGAAATAGTGGTCACTATTTTGGTTGATTAGTGACCAAAAAGTGGTCACTATCCACAAGTTGCCGACAACCAAAAAATGCTCGGTTTCGTCGTACCCTTTTACTTTTAGCTAAACAGAAAACTAAAGTTCCATAACTGTAATTAATCCATGATTTTCAAACAAAAAAGAGAATATAATCAATACCCATAACATACCAACAATTGCATCATTTTGTCTCAAATACAACATTGAACGTGAATAAAGTCTAAAAACATGATTTTCAAGACAACCGTCTTATAACACACAATCTTTGAATCTTTTGTTACTACTCGTAATGTACGATAGAAAAAAATGACGTCCGCAAATTCTTTCCAGGCTGCAAATTATTTCCTGCAAATCCTTTCCTGCAACTTCTTTCCTGCAAATCCTTCAATTCAATCCTGCAAATCCTTCAATTCATAATAAGAAACACTACAAGAAGACCACCAGCAACTTTACACTCATATCAAATTCACATTTAAAGATAACATTACAAACTATCAAGAGTTTAAGACCAATTGAATAAGAGTTTATATTTCACTGTATCTACACACTTTTCTGTAAAACAACTGGTGCACCCAACACATCCTTAACATTCCTAGTTTCTCTTCTTACCATCCTTAATCCATGGAAACTTTTCCGATTTGCTAGAGGTCAAGGATAGCTAACGGCAACAGGTGCAAAGCTTCTCAAGTAGCAAAAGCCAATTTTATTCAGGTCTACAATCATAGCTTATCAGTCGATTATATACAAGGGACTCAAAGTGATACCAGTAAATAAAGAACACGAGAGCATAATAGATCTACTCCTGATTTATACTACTAACCAGTCACATATCACAATGCAAACGTGCATAAACACAGTTTCAATAACACAGCATGGCAAAATATCCATATCCGAAAAAAATGTGTGAAGTATGTCTATGATATAACTGATCAACAATTTCAAATGCCGATATACTGTTCTCGTACAGACACACTTCCCTCAAATTACTAATGTGCTTATGTGCTCCACTTATTTTAAATAAACGAAAAAATTATTTTAAACTGATAAAGAACCAGAACCGACCAAGAGATACACAAAAACCGGAGACACTGACCAAACATAAAAACTAAAGAAAGTACTACAGATCCAAAAAGACCACCCGACTAACAATTCAACCTAACTACACCACCTTGATTACACTCCTCTTAGGATCTTCCATACATTTTCTTTGTTCCTGTTCTGCTCATGCTTTGGATCTAAGTTTAGGTTATATATATAGCTGTGGCATGTTTCACCTTCGTACACAAGTAATCCAATAATAAAAAAACTACACACCCAAATAAAATACAAAAGCTACACATTTCCTTTGAATGTCCAAAAGCGACACATTTGCTATAAAAAGTAAAAGTAACCGGGTATTGTGTAACATGAGATGTTATGTTGGGTTCCTTCTACGGACAAGAAGGCCTGCTTTCTAATAAAAGGCACAATTTTGTAAAGAACATGTGTAGTAACTAGACCAAATATGTCAAATACAACCATTCTAAATAAATACTACTACGTACTGCATTTAAAAAAAAAAAAAAAAAAAAAAGTGTCCCAAAGACCTTTTTCTAGTCACAAATAAATAACTTTGTCAGTTGCTTAGGCGAAAAAGAACCTTAAACTCAAAAGGACAGATGGGTTCGGGTTATCTTAAAAAGGGGCAATCAAGAATGACATAAATGAATGGTTCCAAAATAGCTTCAGAAACATCATAAGTCCAGCAGAAGGTGAAGTTAGTAGCAAGTCGATTCTATTCAATTCTGTTTGACTTTGGTTGCATTCAGCTTTGTTTAACTTTTCCACTTTATGTTCTCATTGTTTTCAGAATCACATTTATTATATTCACAGGTTACTAATGTCCTCCTGAATATAATCTTGAACAAACTCTGCACAATTTTATAAATTCATATCATGGTTTCTTCCCTAACTCATAAAAGCTAAAATTCCTATCATTGTTTGTTGGATGTAAAATGTTTATGGGGTATTTGGATACACCAAATAAAAATCCCGGTTTGACTGGTGAATCCCTGAGTTGATGGGTGTGGAAATGATATCCTAAACTTAGAGAAACATGAGGTCGGGTGAGGATACGCGTTCATAAGTTAACCCCTGTTCTTGTTTACAGTATTAAGTTTTCATTCTAACAATATGAGAAATACCAGGTTGCAGACCTGTATAAACCTAATTTTTTTTAGAGCTTATAAACCTAAAAAGCAGAGCTAATTCAGACCCCTGTTCTACTCATTCATAAGTTAACCCCTGTTCTTAAGCCAATAACCTCATTTTTTAGAGCTTATAAACCTAAAAAGCAGAGCTAATTCAGACCCCCCCCTTACTTGTATGCTTAGATAACTATTGTAGTCACGATTTAAAGAAATTAACCAGTTATTAAAAAACAATGACTTGTTTATATACCCATACACTCCGCCACCTATCCATCTTGACATCTATGATGACTCAGGACACAATTGCTATATTGATAAGGATCCAAGGCTAAATAAAGGAACTGAAATTTCTGAACTTACATTTGTTTGGGTGTGGAGTCTAGATAAACGATTTATCTCTCCCATCATGAATTTTAATTGGCCCTTGATCTTTTTATTCTGCTTTTGAAGTCGGCGTTGGTTTTTATTCATAACCTTCATATCCTCCTCTAAAGCCTTGGATCTTTCCTTTTCTGACTCTAAGTCCAATCTCAACTTTTCATTGCCCAAAAAATTCCTTGTAGATGCAGAACGTGCTTTACCATGTCCAGGAATATGTTTTAGTTTTTTTAAACATATCTCTGCTGGTGTCAAAGTTGAGTTGGCTTCTTCAATTCGTAATTCATTCTGCATTAAAAAAAAGTTGGTATATCAACAACTTATTTTTTAATTATGTAATTTTAAATGTCACGTAGGAAGTAGTAGAAATTACCAGAATTTTTTCGGCCTTCTCATTGACCATTTTCTCTTTTTTTTTTCACAATAATGTGCAATTTCAAAGTGTCCAATTGCTGTTACGTGTTCCCCTTTTCTCTTTCTCTGTTTCATACATATATCATAATACAATTCCAAAAAGACAAAATAAGAAATAGATATATTAATTATTCATAAAATAAACTCACCGCATCAACTTTTCTCACAGTCGAATGGGTGCCAACTGCAGGTGGAATTTCGTTGAAAGACCTGTTTTTCTTGTTTCTAGCACTTATCTCCTATAAAGTTAAAAGTTTAGACATCATTATGATTTGAAATATGTATTCTTTATCAACAAAATGTTACATACTTAGAAGAATAAAAAAAAGTGAGCTTATAACCTGAAATTCTTCGCTTGCAAATCTCTCACACAAATTTACCCAATCACTGGTTCGCACACCATTTGGGGGATGCATCATTGCATCCTCTTTACTTGGATATTTTTGAAAATGAAGGTGCAATTTGTACTGTTTGTTCTTATGTTGACTCGCTAGTTGTGTTTGCATAGCATGCTCCATCATGTTACATGTTTCATCATAGTTTGAATTTTCCTAGAAGTACAAAAAAGGTTAGCAACTTTATGAGTTTATATACATATGTGCATTCTTTACTATCGCACACATTTATAGATATCCAACAGGTTAAATTAATAAAATAGGCTAAATATATATATCCGACTTATTTGTGCGCATTTTAAAAATAACACTTACTACTAATTTTGTGATTATATCCCTCTTCAATGCATCAGGTTGCTTCTTCCATGTTGTACCATCTAGTTTGGCGAACTTTCTCATTACACATCCTCCTTTGGTAATAAAACGTTGAGCATCTTCCCCAACAATCTTTCCTGAACATTCGTCAACCTCAAACACCAAGTTCTTCTTATTGGCGCGGCTCTTTCTAGTTTCACCTAAAGCTCTAGACTCTTTCTGAGTGATGGTCATGCCTGAAAATAATATTGAACAAAAAAAAATCTATTTGGTTAATACAATATCACAGAATGACAACATACTATCTTTATTTTAAAAACATACCATGTGAAGTTGAACCAATGTTCTCTTCATGTTCATCATCACTCGTGTCTGCCTCTGTTTGTGCATAATCTATTTCATGAGTGTCTTCCTGCTCATCTTCCACCCCTTGGTTTATAACTGGACTTTGACAAGAAGAGAAAGAATTCCTATTTTCTTCATTTTCCAACCAATTATAACTTTTTCTCTTTTGAATCTGTTGATGATGTGGAGGATCACTTCTGGTAAAAGACTTCTGTAGATCAGACCTCTTAAAAATGCCATTAGGCCCACGAGTACTTGGTCCACCAGGCTCACGAATACATGACCCACCTGGCCCATGACTAGTTATCCCACCAGGCTCACGAGTACTTGCTGGCTGACGAGTACCTGGACCACTAGCCTCACGAATACTTGGACCATTAGGCTCACGAGTACTTGGCCCACCAGGTTCACGAATACATGACCTACTTGGCCCATGACTAGTTATCCTACCAGGCTCACGAGTACTTACAGGCCGACGAGTACCTGGACCACTAGCCTCACGAATACTTGGACCATTAGGCTCACGAGTAATTGCTCCACTAGGTTCATGAATACATGGCCCACCAGGCTCACGGGTACTTGCACCACCAGGCCAATGGGTACTTAGACCACCAGGTCCATGAGTACCTGGACCACCAGACTCACGAATACAAGTATCACCAGGCTCACGGGTACTTGCACCACCAATCCAACTAGTACTGGAATTCTGAAGATCAGACCTTTTCGAAACTCCTTTAGAGGCAGCAGGCTGAGCAAACCCATCCATCTGAAAAACAATAACACACTTTTCATTGGTGATTACTAACGAAAAGAGTCAAACTGACTTGGGCCATAACACATAGTTTTTCTAGAATAAACTTTCAAGTCTCACCTTGGGCTTCCCCTTCTGTTGTTTCAGTTTTTTATTACTTGAATTATGCATCTTGTGTTACGGATTGGCTGGAACAGTCAAATTGACAGCATCAAGAAACTTATCAGATAATATAATGGAACAGTCAAATAGACTAAATGAAACTACTTTCTAATTTTATTGTTTATGAAACTACACATAAACTACTTTCTACTGAAGTGTAACAGTTCAATGAAGCATATTAAAGTAAAAGCCTGTTTGCTTTCATAGCACAAATTCCATAATCTTTATATGACCAGAAGTGAAATCATTATGCAACCTTCTGCTCTTGACCTTATTTAAACTATATATGTTATCATGTTTATATTTCCTCAATCCAATTTCTGTAAGAGACCTTTTAATTTCATAATATTGACTTTTCTTGAATATTTGAATGAGAAAGCTTAGCGCTTTCCCCTTTTCTGATTGGAAGCAAAAGAGTTAAACTGTTTATAAACAAAGATTATGTCATAGGATCAAAAAAAAATATTATATCCATCTCTAAATGTGGTCTCTAAGCTATATCGTGACACCGGAGGAGGTGACAACAACATTATTATGGAGTACGTATACCTTTGTAATAACTAACCTCAAAATGTGTGTGCTACTAGTTAATATGAGCCACTGTAATAGCTAACATTGGGTTCTCCCTGCTATGTTAAGGAGATAGCAGATCACAACAGGTTGGTGCTAACTTCTACGATCCTAGTTCACCTTACCACACTTGTTTAAGAATGAATTGTATGTTCGTATGTTCAGAGTTGAGTTTCAGTGGACCAACGGAAGGTTTACTAGAACTTGCAATTACAAAGGCATAGGCTAAAACTTATCAGGTTCACTGGTTCAGGTTCATTAAATTGCCTCAGATACTACTTTTCTAGTTTCGCTAAATTCAAATCTTGTTTTGCCAACTTAAGCCTATATATTTACTTAAGTTACCTTGTTCTGCTAATGACTGAATGAATTTTAACATATGTGGGTTCACATTATATTCGCGGCAGTGATTTAACTGGGGATCAAAGAAACCATATTGTATTCAAGGCAAAATTATTTAAGTGCATACCTGTAGTTTAGGTTGAAGTGCCTCGAGAGGTCCTTTGGGCTTCTCTACACCTTTCTGCCAACAACAACATATATGTAAGAAAGTATTATATACACACAGCTAAAGAAGATTAGCAATAACTAAATATTATAACATAATAACATATTAAAGCAGAAAGAAATACCTCCATAGCTGATATAATATATCCACACATTAAATATTAAAACATAATAACATATTAAAGCAGAAAGAACACATGCAAAGTTCTAGACATAAATTGTGACCCTTTAGGCCTATTTAAAAGTTCCAGATGTTACATACTTTATGCATAATACATCTGCAGACATATACGAGACACTAAATATTAAACCTAATCTGAATCAATATAGTCTTCCTGTGGCGATTCGTCTTCCTGTGACGATTCCTCTTTTTCAGAAGATTCTAAATCAGATGGATCGGTTTCTTCATCATCAATATATTCTTCATCTATCAAATGACGGTTTTTACTAGATTGTCCAGTTGAGTCACCACTAAGGGTTAAGGCATCCACCAATTCCAATGGAGTAGAACCTCTTATTAGAGAAGATTGCTTGAGATTCAAATCAACATTTAGACTCAAAGGTGGCTCTTCTTCTTCTTGATATACGTCTCCCACTGGAACATCAAATACTTTGCGAAGGGGATTTCTTAGTACCACATGCCAATTCTTGCCCAATTTAAGATCGGGTACATAAAAAACCTGTTTGGCTTGAGATGCAAGAATGTATGGTTGATCAGTGAACCATTCTCGAGACATATTTATACTTAGAGTTCCAGATTCTTTATCCATTTGTAATCCTTTCACATCACTAACCCTAAACCATTTACACTTAAACACCAACACTCTTTTATTTTGTCCTAAGTATTCCACCTCTAATACCTCATGTAATATCCCATAAAAGTCAATAGTGTTTGTCCCATAATTTCCTGGCACTACAACCCCACTATTCTGTGTTTTCCTATTCGTTTCACGAGATTGAGTGTGGAACTTATACCCATTTACCATACATCCACTATACGCATTCACTGAGAATGGTCCACGTGACAAAACCCAAATTTATGAATCAAATGACTCTGGACAATTATTCACCTAAACAAAAAACCATGTAAAGTATTGGTTAACAGAAGTTTAAAATTGTCAAATTTAACTTTAAAAACAATAAATTTCTAAAGTAACTCTTACACGTTGTTGAAACCATGAAGTAAAACATTTGTCATGAAGTTCATTTATATTGTTACAGTTTTCTTTCTCTAGTTTAAGTTTGTGTTCACTGCATAAAAGTTTGAATTAAGCAACATTATTATATAACACAGAAAACAAAAATTATAAACATGTCAATTTATGAAGAAAAAAACATACTTACTTTATAAGCTCCACCATTTCGTCACAATTATTTAAAATGTAAGTATGAATCTTCTCCAACTCAATTTCACTTATATAAGATATAGTCTTACTGCCTAATAGGCGCACTTTGCAAGAAAAAACAGAAATGTCACCATCAATATCCACCATCTCATTGTTGCGCTCAACCTTATTAAAGATAGTTTCGACATCATTCAGATATATTGAACAGAAATTTAGACATTCATTGTCTATGTATCTCTCAGTGATACATCCTTCAGGACGAGCTGTGTTTTTAACATACCCTTTCAAAACTCACATTTTCCTGTACAATGAATAAGTAATTAGTATAAACCCAATCAGAAAGTGTTTCAAACATTTAATAAAATGTTTACCTCTCAAACGGAAACATCCAATGATACTGAGGTGGACCTGCTATCTTTGCTTCGAATGGCAAATGAATCAAAAGATGAGTCATGATGTCAAAGAACGATGGAGGAAATATCCTCTCCAACTTGCACAGGATGAGGGTGATTTTTTCTTCTTGTTTCTCAAGTACATCAATATACATGTTTCGCGCGCATAATACTTGTATAAAATCACTTAGCTCGTACAAGACAAGTCGAGCTTCTTTTGTCAAACAACCCCTAATCGACAAGGGCAACAATCTCTGAATGAAAACATAAAAGTCATGACTTTTCATGCGAGACAATTGGAATTCTCCCTCTTTTATGCATCTAGAAATATTTGAGGCAAACCCATCAGGAAACTTGACTGAAGTTAAGAAATTTAGAACTTTTTGTTTCTCGTCCTTTGTGAAATGATAGCAGGCCATTGGCATTATGAATGAGTTACCATCTTCTATAAGATGTAAGCTCTTTCTTAACCCCTTATCCATCAAATCTTTACGGGATTTCCATGTATCTTTAGTCTTAGCCTTAATATTGAATAATGTGCCTGTCAAACTTTCTGTCACATTCTTAACAACATGCATGATATCAATGTTGTGTCTCAATTTCAGTTTATCCCAATACTCAAGCTTGAAGAATATGCTCTTTTTATACCATCCTTTCTTTCCTTCTAAATACATACGCTTTTTCTTCTTAACAGAACAGTATGGCTCACTAATATTACAATCTACATCATGCAGAACTTCAAGTCCAGACATTGGTACAATCGGTTCCCGGGTTTCCCTTGTCCCATCAAAATTCTTTCTATCGTTTCGCCATTAGTGTAAAGATGGAAAAAACCTTCGATGACCCATGTAACATACCTTGCTACTGTGACTCAAGTAACTAGATGATGTTTCATTCATGCATATTGGACACGCATTGTAACCCTTAACAGTCCAACCAGATAACATGCCATACGCTGGAAAATCATTTATAGTCCATAAAAGGGCAGCATGTAACATAAAATTTTCTTTTCTATGCGCATCATAAGCATTGATACCACCCCATAAATCATTTAATTTGTCAATGAGAGGCTGTAAGTAAACATCAATATTGGTTGGTGTTTTGGGACCTGGAATCAACATCGACATGAACATGTATGGGTCTTTCATACATTTCCATGGAGGAAGATTATATGGGACAACGAAGACAGGCCATATGCTATACGAACTACTTAGGGTACCAAACGGATTGAATCCAGCTGTTGCCAACCCTAAGCGTACATTGCGTGGATCATTAGCAAATGAAGGAAACACTCTATCGAAATGTTTCCAGGCCTCACTATCTGCAGGATGTCTAACTATGTTATCATCGTTAACTCTTTTATCCTTATGCCACCTCATGTCATTAGAGACTTGCGGATCTACAAACAACCTTTGAAGTCTAGGTTTTAAAGGAAAGTATCGAAGCACCTTTTGTGGTACATTAGGTTCTTTTTCTTTGAATCGAGGTTCTTTACACTTATCATTTGGACATTGGGTGAATGATTCATACTTGCCTCTATAAAGAACACAATCATTAACACAAGCATGAATTTTCTCCCCCCAAAACCCCAAATCGCGTATGTACTTTTTTGCTTCATAATAGTTCTTTGGAACTGAGGATGGAGATGGAAGTGCTTTTTTGAATACGTTAAGTAAGTCATTAAAGGACTTGGTAGACCAACCATTTTTTGTCTTTAAATGTAAAATGGTAACAATGAATGAAAATTTCGAATAACTTTGGCATCCCGTGTAAAGATCTTGATGTGATTCATCTAATAATCTACGAAGAGTTTCTAAATCTTTGTCTACAGAAGATGAAGATTCACCATTAGTCTTCCATTTATCACCCCACCTACTTTGACCTATGTTATCTAACATCTCATCAAGGTCGTCATCATAAACATCATCATTATCAATATTCATATTATCGCTACCCATATCCTCATCATTAAATGATACATGATCATCACTATCATCCGAAACATCACAAGACTCCCCATGACGTGTCCACTTATCATAACTAATAGAAATTCCTTTTTGCATCAAATGTTTAAAAACGGTAGATTTCTTATGGTCACGAAAATTATTACAAATTTTGCAAGGGCAAGGAATATCTACTGATTTGTTTTTGTTACGATAGGCAAATCTGAGAAACTCATTCACGCCAATTTCATATCGTGGGTCGGTTAACCTATGAATAATGTGCATCCAAGATTTATCCATCTTGAGAGAATATATGGTATTACTACATGATAGTCAAAAATATGCTTACTATATTAGTTCCAAACAGTGAGCAGCGTATATAAAAGGTACCCTCTTAAGGTTTGATGCTAACAGCAAACAGAATATCTAATCAACAATAACAGCAACACACATCTAAAATGAACAACCAACAACAAACTAAACGAACAAGTAAACATATGAGCAGAAGTTAAATGTAACTGATGTGTGGGAATCGCACCAGGCTTTACCTCTCAAGGGATCTTGAGAAGCTTACAACCCCCACTAGGAAGTATACCTGATCGTTGTAGTATAGTATAGTGACAAGTATCGGGGGATTGATCGTTCAGCTAGGAATAGTGTCGCTAGGATTAGAAAACCTAAATATTAGTTCTAGAGATGAAGGATTATTCTTTTTGTATTTTTATATTTTTTAGAAAGCAAATTAAAATCTCGGGTTTGAAGGACTTGGGCGGAATTAGTTGCTAGTCAACTAACCCAATACTAAGATGCAATCAAAATAAAATACTAAAAATGAAAATAAAACTAAATTAAACTAAGTTTGTGAACAATATATGGGAGAAATGTGTTTACTTAAATTTCACTACTCCCTATATATCTCTTACACGTTAATTACTTGTTATAGTTGCGTAGATGACGGATTGTATTCCTTAATACCATTCATGGGGTGGCGTACTTACTTCCTCAATCCTATGAGTGCCTACTTCACTCCTATGTCGAGCCTGCAAGAAGCTCCTAACATGGGATCATTAGAATTTACTCATGCATTAAATACAACCAATAAAACCTAGTACACATCGGTTCATGTTTCCTAAGACGTTCAAGCATGTTACCATTTGGAGATCTGCCAGTTTTCTTAAGCCTAACATTGAAATCATTCATTCAATACAACCATAAACAAGTAATCAACATCTAGGTTTCATTAGATCTAAGCAAACACAAGATAAATCTAGCCTAGCATGGTGGAATCAAGACAAGCACAAGATATAGACAACCAACACATAGACATATTGATTGAATTAAGAAAAGACTTATCTTAATGACACATGTAAGGATTCAAGGGTTGAAAACCCTTGAAAAGCTGTAAAATTCGTATATGGTTCGGCCTTAGGGTTTCTCCAAACTTGTTCCTCTTTAATGAATGAAAATTAGAAAACTATATATAGATATTAGAGGCTGACGGCGTTAAGAACAAATGGGTGATGCCGTCATCTCGCCGCCAAAATAATCCTCGAACTGCCTTGATCTACATCTGACGCCGTCATGTTGTCTATTTTTGCAGGCCGTCACACTTTTAACTCTTGATGCTCTACTTGTGACGCCTTCATTTCTGTACTGGGTCATCATGGTATTTACTCTTGACACCGTCAGGAAAGTACTCTTGACGCCGTCACACACTGTTCCCAGCATGGAAAATTAAGTCTTTGGCGTTTTCTTCACTTTTATGCTCCAAAAACGTCCGAATTGCTTCATTTTCCAGATTTCACTCCCAAAGTACCTAAAATCACAAAAGGAATGATTTAGGGCAATATTTGATCAAATAAATTCAATTCCGGGCTTAAATGACCCCCTAAAAACGGATCATTTTTCGCCTCATCATATACCCTTACACTTGATATTTGCTTGTCCTCAAGCAAATGCGCTTTTATTCTAATCAAAATACAAGTTAAGGGTCATTTAACACTAGTATAAAAGTAATTACAACAAATAATCATTCCACTAAAGACCAAAGACAAGCACGGAGGTCATATACTAGCACCTCACAAATAGTGTTTAGATACTCACATCTCTCGGGTGTAATAAAGTATAAATTACAATATGGAAATGGAAGATATCTCTCACTACCTGTCATAGCAAAATAGATTACCATAGGCTTGGGAAAGGATCAAACCTCCACCACATGGCGTAAGCACCTAGGATAAACTATCAAAGAGGTCTTTTAAAGGGTTGTAACGTTAGGTGTAGGGATATGAAATACACGGTTTTGTTGGATATAGGCAGTCTTTACTGGTGGCGAGTTAACAATCTTGGTCAATTACATATACAATATGGCGTTGCTAAGCCAAGACTAGACTCGACTTAAGCTAATAACTGAAAAATAACAAAAACATAAAATGAACATAGAATGAAATGGGATGGTAGTCCGTATGTTTTTCTCTTTTCTCTTTTTCTATTTTTTTTCTTTTTCTTGATTTTTTTTTTTTTTTTTTTTTTTTTTTTTTTTTTTTTTTTTTTTTGCATACACTCTTACCCTACCATCCAAAATAATACATCTTAGGGAATAAACGTTCCCCTTACACTTGAATTTTACATACTTTACAATAAACTAATCTAATGACTCGAATTAAGAAAATCAAAATACTTGGAGTACTTTTAAGATTAACGCACATATGGGGGTAATATATGATGTTCTTCCTCATTACTCCATAAATAAGTACTTTACCCATGAGTCCCAATCGTCCCAAAACAATATGTACAAGGATATGACTCGACTTAGCAACCATGTAATCAATTAGATAGTTAACTTAGGGTTTAACAAATAACAATAATGCACTAAAGATGAGTGCATACACGGAAGGCTAAGGCGATTTGGGTGTACATTTAAGTGGGGTGTAACAAATTCTTCCTTTAAGTAAGATGCTTAAAGTTAGAAACGAAAAGATAGGCTCGGAGGGGTGTACTAGGGGTTTCGTGTACTAAAAATGAGTACAACGCTAATGGTGTGGGAAAAATTAGTTGACTTAACTAGCCAAGTAATATGACTTAAATTGTCAAGTGATTATGATACGGGTTTAACACAAGGGTGATCCTAATGCCTCTTATCATGTAGTAAATCCTACTACACGAATGTAGTCTCACTAGCGGTCTCGGGATGCATCACTAACGCAAGTTCTAGAATCTAAATGTTATCGGTACACTCATAAGCACTAATAGTAAATGCTTTTCCTATCAAATCTAATGGCGAACCTCACATATTTGGGTGGAAAATTTTTCTGAATGGTACGGTTATGTGCTAGTCATACAATCTCCTATCCATGAGACGCTTGCTATGGCTAAAGTTTCACTCCTAAATGTTGTGAAAAATTTTAAATTTAGCGCTAAAATTGTACTAACAAGTATTTCTCATAGTTTTATTACACATCTACCATTAAACAAACAAACTCAAGCGAAAGTGTATTTGTAAGGTATCATCATTTTACCCTCCCCTTACACTTAAGATGAACATTGTCCCCAATGTTTAAGTAAAGAATGTAAAAATGAAAAAAGTAAAACGAATAAAATCAAATACTCCCCTGATTCGCTAGGTATGGGTAATAAGGTGGCCAGGTTAGATCTTCCTCCAAGAAAATGAACAATCAAAGCTTCCCTTCCAGAAAAATAAATCATCTTCTTGTGATACATAACCTGTAAAACTTGAGAAAACAGACAAAGCAACCTCGCATAAAATCGGCGGCAATCTACATAAGTTACTAAATCCTAGAAAACAAAATAAGATATAATGCTGGTGGAATGAAGTTTGCAGATTTCCTGGAGATTATAAAACTTAATAATTCAACAAAAACTTTAAGAATCCGTTAGAAAAACAAAACTGGTAAAATTTCCAGATTTTTACACGTGACGCCGTCAAGAGCAAGCTCATGACGCCGTCATAAGTGACCTGCAGAAATTCTTATGTTAAGTTTCCGGAAAAACTTGGTCCTACTTCCTGGAAAATCCTGCAAAACTTCATTATGACTCAATACAAGCATTTGACTCTAACAAATATGAATATACATGTTCACTTAATATTGTGGAGAATCATAATCGGTTTGTTTCTTAAAAACATATTTGGGGTTTTCCCTTACACTTATCTTTTGCAAAAATACCTTTTGGTGAAGTTAAGACTAGGCCAAAACAACAAAGTAAGGTATTTCCACTATTTAGTTTAGAAACATGATTTACCAACAATAAAAATAAAGCATGCATACGGAAGCAAATAACAAACAAACAAAATTAAAATCACACAAAGTGAAGAATGTCACCATAAGCACATTCAATTATTTCTAATAAACATAAACATAGAAAATTAAAATTGTTCAAGGCCAACAGAGGCCACATCCTACACTATTACAGTACCAATTGTTTCGAATTACATGACCATCAATAAATTATTCAGAAATAACAAACATCAAGAAAGATCACTGGGGAGGAGGACTAAAACGGTAGTCAAAGCCAGGAGGGAGGTGTCCTGTGTACCCGTAGGGAGGGTAATCTGTCTCACGACCGGGGAATGGGTCAATCTGTAGGTGAGGCTCAAGCTGATCACGGGTGGAGAGGTGCTGCATCTGGCGGATGGTATGATCATACATCCAATCAAAGCGCTGGTCAGTGTTGGTCCGCCATGCGTCCACCTGACCCATCCAGGCCCCCTGGTGTGCCTGCCAGTCTCCCCGACTCATGTGTCGGTAGTAGTCAGCTGTCCCCTCCTCATAACCCTCAAACTGATGCTGCTGGGGCGCTCCCTCATCATCATCATCCTCATCATCAGGCCCCCTGCCTCATACCAGCCATAGGTCCCATTCCTCATCAGCATCACGATGCTCATCTGCCTGAGGGATTTAGCCCTCACTACCCTACAAGCCCCACAGTCGCTCAAGTATCCCATGATCGGGGGAGTAAGAAGATCATAGGAACGAGCCAACCGGGTCACGAACATCCCCCCATACACCTTATCAATATCCCTCTCACCCACACTGGTCCTCAAATAACTAGCTACCCAAAATGGGATGTTGCAGTAAACATCCGCTGAAAAGATGGTATACAGGTAGAAAAGATCTGAAGCAGTGACACGGTGAGTGGTGCCATGACGTCCCGACAAGCTGTATGTGATGCATCTGTGGACCAACCTGACCACGGGGTCCCTGATTGAGGCTGCCCCAGTAGTCGAGGTGTATACCCCGTCCCCAATGGTCGGCCAAAAAGTGACGCACCTCATATCACTCCTCAAAGTCTCCCCATGCAACAACCTCTGCATAAAACCTCCCTCAACAGCCTCCTCCCTAGTATACAACCCTATCCTCCAACCAAACTCAGTAACCGAACATGATCGCACTTCCCCTCCTAACCTAAAATAGATAGTGGTACCCCCCATGTCCGTCCTAGCCTCAGCCTGATCAAAATGGAAGGTCGCAAAGAACTCCCTCACCAACTCACTATACACCGTCTCTCTCATCCTAAACAACCTCTCCCATTGAGGACCCGCGAACCCATCAGTGTGGATCCTCTCCAGAAACGCAGCCTCCAACCCTTGGGACCTAAGAAACTCCCAATCAATCACGGCCCCAGCATCAATGTGGTGATTACAAAGTTCCGCATACTTGGTGGTGGCGGCAACATTGTCAAATTCACCCCAACTATGGACCAATTCCCCATAGTTAACCCTTTGGGACCTAGAGGAGCTGCCACGATGTTGACGAGATCGCTTGCTCATTTTCCTGGAAAAAGATAGAGCGAACGGAAACAATTAGAACGAGAATTTTATTGATTTTTTTTTGCTGTCAGACACATCTGACGCCGTCAGTAGGAGGTCCTGACGCCGTCAAACCTAGCAGAATCCGAACCATGCAATTACGAGGGAAAAATCAATTTTCAAACTCTTAACCCATTACCCAAACGCTCCTTTAATCAGAAAACATGGGTGGGGGGGTCAAGAAATCCGTGGTATGAAGGACTTTTCCTAATTTAACGCATGATTCAAGTGGGGCAACATCATCAAAAGGGTAACCCCGTGATTACAAATCACCAAATGGATGGCATTACGATTTGTCAATGATGGGTAAAAAAAATGGGGTTTCGGATGAAGGGGGTTTTCAGAATTGATTGATCCTAAAGACAATTGAACGAAAAAGAGTGAGGAAAAACTACTTACCGAGTGGAGATTAGTCACGGAAGATGTCGAATTGGAGGATGGAGATTCAGAGTGGGGGCTGCAATTTGGGTGAGATTTGTGGGTATGAGTTGAAAGTGATGGAGTTTGGGTTATTATTGCTGAAATATCGAGGTGACGGCGTCAAGAGTTATCCTCTGACGGCGTCAGATGCCCGTTTGAGGTGTACAATGAAGTAATTCCACATTTAGTCCCTGAACTTAGTGTGAATAGCTAAACACAAGTAAAACCATGAGTAGCTATTCCATTAGTGAAGTCCACCAGGGTCGAACGTTTCATTACTGTCATGAAAAGAGGTGTGGTTGTAGAAAGGGGTAGGCGAGGTTTTAGTTAAGTTGTAACCTACGCACGGGTCACCGGTGGGTACAAAGAGGTGTTGTTCCATAGATGGTCTCGAAACTGTGGTGTTTTTGAGGTGCAACCTCTTCACACCGGGTTTAAAACCAAAAGAACGTCTCTTGCACAAGTTTGGGAGCGTGGTTTGCAAGCATCCAATGAAAATGTTATGAAATTGCGAATTCTTCTCTTCCTGAGGATGCTCACAAAAGTGGGAGGTGATTGACGGTGAAGCACTTGGGGAAGATATCTCGTTATCCTCTTGGTCAAACACCAAAGGAGTTGAAACCTCGAAGACTTTTTCGATTTTTCATGGTGCGGAATTTTCCTTAATCTTCTCTTTGATCCTTGATATGAATTGGTCTGCTAAATCCATAAAAGCATTGCGAGTACTTTCCATGCGTGCTTCTAGGTGCTGGATTTGTTTTTCCTGATTATTCATAAAGGTTACCATTATCCCTTCGAACTCCTCTTGCCGTGAACGTTCAGGAAAATTATGGTTAATAACCGCATTCCTACGTAAATTAGGGTTCCACACGGTTTCAGCAGCAGGTTTCTCAATCCTCATTAATTCTTTTACCTGCTTCTTGATACTTCCTAATAACTTCTCTTAGGTGGCGTGTGCGTAGTCAAGTTTTCCCTTGCTTGGGAACATCGGGTCCTCCCATCCTTCTTCTTCGTATTGTGCCAACCCCTTAAGAACTTTCCGGCATTCGTCAATGCTAAGTCTGTTTAGCTTGCCCTTGGCTGCGTAATCTATAATCTCCTTGTTTGATAGTTAACTTTATCGTAAAAGATTTGAATCTGGAGCCATGGTTCAATGCCATGATGAAGGACTTTTCGGAGCAGGTCTTTATATCGAGTCCATGCTTCGTAAAAGGTTTCACCTTGACGTTGTTGGAACATCAAGATGTCATTTCTAAGCTTAGTAGTTCTCCCCGGTGGGAAAAATTGAGTAAGGAAACGAGTGGTGAGATCATCCCATGTGGTGATGGATCCCGCGGGTAAACGCTCAAGCCATTGACTAGCTTGATCACGTAGAGAGAATTGAAATAGGCGTAATCGGGTTGTCTCTCTAGTTGCAACATCTAGGTCTATGGAGTCTACGATTTTAAGGAAGTCCTTAAGATGTTGATTTAGATCTTCGGAACGAAGTCCATGGAATGCACATCCGCTTTGCACCAACCGAATGGTGTCGGATCGCAAGGGGGTCACATTGGCTCCGGTGAGCTCAATGGTGATTCGGTAGCCTTGGTGGCTAGGTCGGGAATACTCTCCTAAGGTTCGGGGCCTAAGAGGTTCTAGTGGTGGGTTTTGTTGTGGTGGGATGACGGGTTCAAAGATGTTCCCATCGTCCATGATGTCGGGTGGTGAAAAGTTACGAAAAAAAACACAAAGAAATAAGATAGACTAAAGAAAACCTAAAAATAAAAATAAAATCTTACTAGAAAGGAATCTAGCAAGTAGACCTAATAAAAAGAGATTCTAACCTAGACAATAACTATTCCCCGGGCTGCGGCGCCAAAAACTTGATGCGTGGGGATCGCACCAGGCTTTACCTCTCAAGGGATCTTGAGAAGCTTACAACCCCCACCAGGCAGTGTACCTGATCGTTGTAGTATAGTATAGTGACAAGTACCGGGGGATTGATCGTTCAGCTAGGAATAGTGTCGCTAGGATTAGAAAACCTAAATATTAGTTCTAGAGATGAAGGATGATTCTTTTTGTATTTTTATATTTTTTAGAAAGCAAATTAAAATCTCGGGTTTGAAGGATTTGAGCGGAATTAGTTGCTAGTCAACTAACCCAATACTAAGATGCAATCAAAATAAAATACTAAAAATGAAAATAAAACTAAATTAAACTAAGGTTGTGAACAATATATAGGAGAAATGTGTTTACTTAGATTTCACTACTCCCTAGATATCTCATACACGTTAATTACTTGTTATAGTTGCGTAGATGACGGATTGTATTCCTTAATACCATTCATGGGGTGGCGTACTTACTTCCCCAATCCTATGAGTGCCTACTTCACTCCTATGTCGAGCCTGCAAGAAGCTCCTAACATGGGATCATTAGAATTTACTCATGCATTAAATACAACCAATAAAACCTAGTACACATTGGTTCATGTTTCCTAAGACGTTCAAGCATATTACCATTTGGAGATCTGCCAGTTTTCTTAAGCCTAACATTGAAATCATTCATCCAACACAACCATAAACAAGTAATCAACACATAATCAACATCTATGTTTCATTAGATTTAAGCAAACACAAGATAAATCTAGCCTAGCATGGTGGAATCAAGACAAGCATAAGATATAGACAACCAACACATAGACATATTGATTGAATTAAGAAAAGACTTATCTTAATGACACATGTAAGGATTCAAGGGTTGAAAACCCTTGAAAAGCTGTAAAATTCGTATATGGTTCGGCCTTAGGGTTTCTCCAAACTTGTTCCTCTTTAATGAATGAAAATTAGAAAACTATATATAGATATTAGAGGCTGACGGCGTCAAGAACAAATAGGTGACGCCGTCATCTCGCCGCCAAAATAATCCTCGGACTGCCTTGATCTACATCTGACGCCGTCATGTTGTCTATTTTTGCAGGCCGTCACACTTTTAACTCTTGACGCTCTACTTGTGACGCCTTCATTTCTGTACTGGGTCGTCATGGTATTTACTCTTGACGCCGTCAGGAAAGTACTCTTGACGCCGTCACACACTGTTCCCAGCATGGAAAATTAAGTCTTTGGCGTTTTCTTCACTTTTATGCTCCAAAAACGTCCGAATTGCTTCCTTTTCCAGATTTCACTCCCAAAGTACCTAAAATCACAAAAGGAACGATTTACGGCAATATTTGATCAAATAAATTCAGTTCCGGGCTTAAATGACCCCCTAAAAACGGATCATTTTTCGCCTCATCAGTAACATGACTCCTAAAGAATCAGAAAATCAGTATCAGTTTTGTTGCAGCAAATTATATGCAACCTACATAAATCAGTTTCACTATACCCAAAAAATGAAACTAAAGTTGAACAGAAAAGTACTGATTGGATAAAACAGAACTGCAAGACTGTGTACAAAGAGGATAAAATGAGAAGGCGAGAAATGATAAGTTGAAACTATCACTATATTCAAGTATGTCTATATACCGATTCTAATAAGCAGAAAACATTTTGTAAGTTGCATGATAAGTGTTGTTCATTACCTAATACAAAGTTAATGGTTGCGGTCCTCGCCCTTGATAGGATTCCAGCTTCTTGGGAGACTTGTAGACTCTGAAATTTAATCATATGAGCAGAAGTTAGCACATCATACACTTCATTCCATATACGAACAAATAACAGAAGTTTATTTTATTACAAACCATACGTATTTGAATATACCCACACTCTCAAGACAGTCCTAACCCTCTATTTCACTCTAGGAACATGCAGACCAGAACAGTAATTACCAAAGATGCAGACCCACAAAACAAAATCTTAAAAATGCAGCCAACATTGAGCAAACATGTCATACTAAAGGAAACAAGTCTACTTCTGTTTGGATGACATTTTTGAACAAATAGACTTTCATGTTTCTGCTTTTAAAACACCGGCCGACTACCAACATTGAGCAAGCATGTCATACTAAAGCAAACAAGTCTACTATTGGAGGGGATCAAACATTACTGTGAATAATCAGAAACATGTCATACTACCAACAAACACCGGCCGACTCAGATCGAGTATGCAGCATAAAACTCTACAAGACTGGAATTCAAAATCTCAAGCATAAACTAATCAATACCTAAATTATTGCATAAAAACAGGCCTAACTATAGCCAAATTGTATCCGCTAAGCCTAAAACACTTGTAGCAATCAAGATATCAGCTGTTAAAAAAAGTAAAAATCCCCTGAACTCAATCGTTTAATCAGGACTAGCTAGTTACAACTGAGATCAATAATCGGTTAATCAGAACAAAATATCAGCCACATAACTTCGCACTAATTAAGCATTCACAAACACAGTAGCATCATAAACACAAATTATCCACGCAACTTCACATCGTCTAACTAATCATGACTATCAACTAACCTAACAATCAAATATGGCTATCCTAATTAGGCTACTTACACTCGTAGATCACAAGCAACTAACACAAATTACATCAAACACCTTAGTTATGTTAGACATTTCATCAAACACCTTTGGTGCAGCAATTACAACTACGCTAATTACACTCGTAAATCAATTGCCTATCCTAATTACACTCGTAGATCACAAGCAACTAACACAAGTTATGTTAGACATTTCATCAAACACCTTTGGTGCAGCAATTACAACTACGCTAATTACACTCGTAAATCAACTGCCTATCCTAATTACACTCGTAGATCACAAGCAACTAACACAAATTACACTCAAAAAACTGAAATCAATGAATAGACGCACAAAACTTAGGAAATACAACCTGATAAGTAACACAACTCCTTATTTATTTACAAACTCCTTATTTATTTGTTATGTTTAACAGTGATACGAACTCCTTATTTATTAACAAAACTGATAAGTAACACAACCTGATAACAGTGCACAAAACTGATATTTGTTATGTTTAACAGTGATACGAACTCCTTATTTATTAACAAAATATTCCAAAACTAAAATACAACATGATGAATTTTGATAAGAATAAGCTGATGAATTTGTGATGCACGAATCAACCAAGCGAATCCATGAGGAGCGATTGCATTTTAAGTGAGGAGCTGATGTGTTTGGTATTTAAGTATTTGTAGCGGATGAGAATTTCCTTTAAGTATTTTAAGTGAGGAGCTGATGTGTATAGGATTTAAGTATTTGGATTTAAAGATTGTTTGGACTTGGATTTAAGTATTTATGGACTTGTAAAAAAATTATTAGGCCTAATAAAATAAAAGTGGTATTTGGTATTTAGAATTTTGGATTTAATTGGTATATGGACTTGTAAGTATTTTTACATCTATTTATATTTTAATAAAATGTTTCAAAATGTATCTAAATTCATTTTTACACCACTGATTTTAGTCGGCTATTATTACTATTATGTTAAATCAGTGGCTAATAAACTTATGTATTTTATGAATCAAATATATTCGACATGTAGTTCGGTCAATAATTAGTGACCATCTGGCTCGTCACTAATAATTTACGAATGACCAAAAATCAGTGACGAAGGATTATGTGGTCACTAAATGGCTTAAATAGTGACCAAATAAAAGTGGTCACTAAATTCTCGTCACTAAACACACTTTTTCTTGTAGTGACGGATATATATAGATGCCTAAGTAACATAACACGTATATATGATTACTTGAAATAAAAATGAGAATTTCGATTGTATATGAACTATCATATGTTATAAATTATAAATAATTCCGCAACAAAGCAATGAATAGAACTTCTAAGAAAAATGGAAGACAAAAAAGATAAGAGAACATAAAAGCCAACAAACAAAAACTTAATTCGTTGAAAATTGCTCTCTTTTAGTTTTACCTCTTTATTAAAATCTATTATTCACCTCACTTAATGTTCAATTTTGTTTCTACTTTTTTTCCCCTCTACTATCCCCTTTCAGCTTTTTTTGCTTTTGGTGATGACAACATAAGTAGATACCAATATATGATCATTCATAACAACTAATGTTATTTTCATTAGAATTCTTAGTAACATTATTCAATACAGATTAAGCCTTAAACACTCCATTACTCACTAGGTGGAGGAGATACGTCATGGAATATATAATCGGGTAGTAAATCTGTTGGACATTCAAAACTCAAAAAATGGCAACGACAACTGAATGTATTTTCGCATTCTCCCCAAGTAGAAGTAGATTCTCCATATTCGGGTGCAGGATTTCCAGTATCGGGTAGTTCTTTTCCGCGAGGGCTTCTTATGTTTTGTTTCTTGAAAGACAAAGAAATTTCGTATTTATCTTTGCAAAAATCCGTACATCGATCTTTCGTGCATCGAAACAGAGATTCAGCGTAAGTGCATTCATTTTGTGATACAATCAATTTCGCACCTGCAAAATCAAAATTCAAATAAAGCTTAATTAGTACAACTGTCAACTAGTACTAATGATGCTAGGTTCATTACTTAGGACATAGTGTCGTTGAATATAAAAATGTATATGATTTCTATGAAGATAAAAAATTTACAAAATGTGAATTAAGAATAAAGGAATATATTGAAAATTACCTATGACCAAAAGAAACAAGAGAAATGTTGTGTAAATCGGAGAACTTGTCATTTTTGTTTAGGTTTTGTTTTCGAATGATAAACTATAAGATGAACGTTAGTTTATATAAGAGACGAGATCAAAATTGATCTTACCAATATTTATTAGTCGCATTTATTGTCTAATTTAACATCACGTAGAGAAAATTGTCAACAAAAACTATAATAGTAAGTTTTATTATTTGTGGCATGCCAAAGCATTTACGCCAACACCCATATATGCATCCAAATATATAATTTTGTATCCTACGTAAGAAACTAGAAACCCATAAAAATAAAAGACACCAAAATGGTTAAAACATTTGAACCCTTTCGACTCTCCCTCTGGCGACTAAAAAGAAAACCCTTACAAAAAACCCACGCATCTCAAATCTGCTCTATTCCTTTTGTTTTCTTTCAACGAGTTTGATTTTGTATATGTTTATTCATCTACTTTATCATTCTTGCTGGATTAAAACATTGTTCTAGGGTTTGTTTGATTCATACGATTTGTTAGGGTCTCCTATAGTCGACTTTATTTTTTACGACCTTTAACCCTTGCAGCCTCTGTCGACTTTTATCTTCTAGGGTTTATTGTATCGATACTAACCGACTATCTATTCATTCATTGCTCGTTTAATCATGGTGGGAGGTTAGTCCTTTGGTGCGATCCATTTAAACCCTAACTTTTTAGTTAGGGTTTCTTGTTTACCTGGTCGCTTTTACTTGTTATTGTGTTAGTGGGTTTGAGAGATGATTAATAAAGGGTATCTGAATTACACGAACAAGAGTACTTCTGCTGGTACTTGTAAGTATAATGATGCTATGTCTGGTGGTGATGGAGAGTGTAAGGTACTGAATAAAGAGGGAAACTTGGGTGGTTCGGTTGCTTCCCAAGGTGAGGCTGTGATGAGTTTACGTGATGTTGGTTCCTCTAATGATGTGCCTAACCAAGTGGAGCCGGTTTCACTTGCTTCTCCTTCAATGGTTAATGTTGGTGATGATTCGAATGGGAATATTGGGGATAAGGGTGATACGTTGGTTGGTAATGTGTCACACAGGGCTGATAAAGGGAATACAGACAATGATAAGGTTGATTTGGAACAGCCTAGTGTTACACTTGAATCTAATTTGGCTTGTGATGCTTCTACACAGCGTCATGTGGAACAATTGATTACTAATGCGCATATGAATTTTGATGAAGCTATGAACAAAATTCAACATGATATTGTTACTGATATGGCTTCCTCATCTGATGCTACTTCTGTCCCTACTGCTCCTAAGGTTGATTCGTCTAGTGGTAATGGAGTGAAGTCAGTTTCTTATGCGGGTGTTGCTTCTAACGAATCTCAGAAACACGTGTCTAATTTTCGGAGATTAGAAAGCAGCAATAAGAAGGATAATGTTGACCTTTCAGTCCCAATGAAGGTAGTGGAAGAGGTGAACACGAGGTTTGAGAATACTCTCTATGGATATTTCCTTGGTCAGCGTCTTGCTTTTCCTGTCGTGGATTATTATGTTCGCAATGCGTGGGCTAAGTATGGGTTACAAAAGGTAATGATGAACGCTAAGGGGTTCTTCTTCTTCAAGTTTACTTCGAAGAAAGGTGTTGATGATGTGCTTGATAATGGTCCATGGTTGATCCGTAATGTTCCTATTATTCTTAAACCTTGGACTATGAATACCAATTTGTTGAAAGAGGATTTAACTCACATTCCGGTGTGGGTTAAATTTCATGATGTTCCTTTAGCGATGTTTTCTGATGACGGGATTAGTTTGCTTGCTACTTTGATTGGGACTCCTAAGAGATTGGATGCCTTTACTAGTCAGATGTGCAAAGAATCTTGGGGTAGGAGTAGTTTTGCTAGATGTATGATTGAAGTGAAGTCGGATGAGGTACTTAGGGACAGCCTTACTGTTGAGATTCCTTTACTTGACGGTTCGGGTTCGACAATTGAGAAGATCCGTGTGGAATATGAGTGGAAACCGCCTCGCTGTGATAAATGCAAGGTGTTTGGACATGTTTTGGTGGATTGTCCTAAGGGTGTGATACCGACTGCTCAACCTTCTAAGAATGTACATGATGGTTTTCAGACTGTTAACAATAAGAAGAAGGGTAAGCAAGCTGGTTTGAATCTGGGTCGCGGAGGTTTTACCAAACCTGTGGTGGGTAAGCATTTTGAATATCAGCCCAAAAAGACTCTTCCCGAACCAAAGAAAGCTAAGGTCAGTATGAAGAAAGCTTCTGATGTGGCTAGTACGAGTGGAATCAAGATCACTACTTCTAATCAGTTTGATGCTCTTAATATGGATGATACAGATGGTTTTGGTATTCCTAAGGTTGTTACTAACAAGGAAGTGGATGCTGGCAGTACAATGGAAGTTGATAATGATGAGTCGGTTAAGACTAGTACTACATCACAAGTCCCTCTTGTGAGTGATATGCAAGAACCGCTTGTGAGTGATTCAATGGAAACACTGGAAGTTGGTTCTACTCCTATTGCTGTGAAAATTAGTAAGCTTGAAGAGCTACTGATCGATGGGAAAGCTTTTCTTGTGGATGATGCTGGTCATCCTATTCCGTCTACCTCTGTCACTAAGAGGACTAACCCATTTTCTAAGGTGGGTGAGGTTGTGGTTACTGATAGCGATGAGGAAGAGGTTATTAACACGTTCGACGAATCAGCAAATCTTTTTGGTGGTGGTCATGAGCGTGAAGATGAGTATGACTATGATGATTATTCGAAGCAAATTTCTGATCTTCTAGGGGAATTGGATGCTCTTAATGCCTTTTATGGTGTTAATCTCCAAGGTCGTAGGAAGTAGTTTATCTTTTTGTCAGAGTCACTACTATCATGTGATTTATGGTTTGTTTTCTTGTTTTGAAAATAGGAAGTACCTTGTTATGTAAGCTCTTCGCCTATGTAACGGGCTGAGATATGGGATTCACCCATATCCATTGTACTTAAACGTTTTTTTGGAGTAATATATTTACCGGGTCGTTTGACCTTTTACCAAAAAAAAAAAAAAAAAAAAAAAAAAAATTTGTGTCACATTTGCCAATGACAATTTAAGTGTAAACCAAATTTTCAAATTTCTACTTGACTAGATATTTAGAATTGTTTAGAAAGCACATAAAAGTGATTTTTGTTATTTTCTATTTAGCTATATTATAAAGTAATTTATTTTACACTACAAGAATTCTGTTGATACCCACGAAACACCCACAAACCTATATGCATGGGCAATACCTTCGAGGCTAATTCTATACCCACGAGATTTTCGATCTGTGGGTAAGTTTACCCACAATATTTTTGGTGGGTGACCCTGTCCATTCGTGGGTAATTTTTTTTGTGGGATTTCATAAGATACCACGAAAATGCCCATAAACATGCTTGTGGGTATTAATCATGTGGGTAATAATTACCATGGAATTCAGTCGTGTGTAAACACCGAGGGTAAATATATTAAACATTCACCATATAATTTGTGAGTAAATTCCTGACTAAACTAACGATTAATATTTCCATGGTAGCTCGTGGCTTCATGTTTGCAAAAGTAAATTCAAAATTCGTTTCTAAATCCCTAGGATATGTGAGAATGTATATGAATACAATCCACAACATTAGTATTAAAAAAAATGTATTTAGTTCATATTGCATCCATTACAATCTTTAAAAGGTATCACCCACGATTCATTATATAAAAACCATACAAATGTGTAGCTGTTGTTTGTAAGCTCCAAAAAAATAATACGTATTGTTGGTCCACGAATTGAGCAAATCTTGATAAACATAAGTTAGAACTTCATTAATAATAATGAATAAAAGAGTTACAAGATTACTCAACCAACTAGATTACATGATAACATCTTCAGCTTCTCTGAGGGGATAATTTCGGTATATTATCCCCATTTATGCTGAAAGCACAGAGTGACAATTTTCTCTCATTAATTAAATGAGAGGAGGAATCCTAACTAATACAAAGTATTACATTGGACTCACTTACTATCTCTTTTACAACTAACATATATATAGGAAGTACAAGTATCACATGTGATAGTGGTAGGTACACATGTGAAGGATGAGTTGTCATCAACTACTTGGAATATGCTTCAGAATATTCCTTTGCTTTTGTACTTTTGTCTTTCTTGTAGCTTGTATTCCCAAGAAAGTGCATACCTATATTTATTCCCTTTTTGTACTTGCTGTCATAATGCTTCAGGGAGCATGAGCCTCCTCAGGAAGCATGAAGCATTCTTCAGGGAGCATGTACATCTTCAGGGAGCACGCGCATCCTCAGGGAGCACGTGCATCCTCAGGGAGCACATGCATCCTCAGGGAGCATGTGCATCCTCAGGGAGCACATGCATCCTCAGGGAGCATGTGCATCCTCAGTGAGTATGTTTGTTGTAGAGATAGCTTCAGGGAGTTAGTGAGTTATTGTCATTACTCACTAAACTCCATCACCTTCTTCTTGGCTCAGGGATCATTCACTGAGTACCGCCACACTGAATGATTGAGTCTTTCTATTTAGACCCGGTCCGAGCATCCTGAAGGTAACTCACTGAGTGTCTATGCACTCAGTGACTTGTTTCTTACTGAAATAGTAATTTTACTATTTTATTCAGTAAGTATTTTGGCTATTTTATTTTCAAATATTTGTGGGTAATATTTGGGAGAAATATTGACCCAACAATCTCCCCCTATTTGAATATACAAATAGCCTAAGGTGATTGGGTTTAAATAAAGGACCTGGTACAATTTTGATACATCAGAGTCCACCCAATTTTTTTGGTTCAGTGACCTGGGGTTCAGGGACTTGGGTTTAGTTCCTGAGGTTCAAGGGTTCAGGTCAGTGAGAGGGGTTCAGGGGATAGTGTGAGTTCAGTTGGTGGTTTAAGGAGGTTTGCTGACCAGGTTCACTGAGAGAGATTCAGTTACCTAAGGGGGTCAGAATTCAGGGACCTGGTTCAATTTAGATAAATCAGGGTCCAATCTCCTTTGTGGGTTAGTGACCAGGGAAGGGAGTTCAAATTTCCAGGTTCAGTGATCTGTTTTAGAACTTTAGTGACTTAGGTTCAGGCTCCTAAGGTTCACTTGTATTTAGAGGGTCCTGGTTCATTTTTGATACATCAGTGACCACTCTTTTTGTTCCCTTAAAGACATTTAATCACTTTTCAAGTGAAAGGACCTGGTTCAATTTGATCCATCAGTATCCAATGTCTTTATCACATTTTTCCAGTCTGCAACTAAGTTATAATTTTTAAATTTACAAAAAAAAAATTACAACATATTTTGCAACAATATTTCAACCCCTTTTTTTGCTGCAAAATCATTGACTGAGACAACCCACTTTTACCACTATGCTCCCTGATTCTTGCAAAACCAAAGACTGAGATACCCACTGATGGGTTTTTACCACACCCTTTTAACCACAGATAATGAACTCTCTGCAGGTTCAACACCCATTCTCATCCTGATGTTGCAACAACCATACCTACTGCCTCAGTTTTTCAGGCAGCCTGAAACTTTAACGCATCAATATCATAGCCTAAACATATGAGTTTCAAGCTCAAAGTTTCGCCCTGAACATGACTCCCTGGTGCGTCCTCCATGATGTTTCAGGTTCCTTGACTTACACCACTCCCTGAAATTACCAGCACCCTTTTGAACCACACTCCCTGAATCAGTTTCAAACTGATTTTATCCCACTGGCTATGCAACAGAACCCGTTTAGGCTAAGCCTGAAAAGCCAGATTAACGCGCCATGTTTCATCATCCTCGATTCTCATCAGCCACCCATAACTGATGCGTACTGATAACACACAATCAGTAACCAACAAGTACTACACAGTACTCACTGATATCATCATGCACCCATAACACCATTTTTAACCTGATTCACAATTCTTCTGATTTTCATCAGACATCAGGTTATTGAAACCCACTTCTTATCACCCTTTGATTTCCCTTCGGCATCATACTCTGATGACTGTCCGCCACTTCTCTTGGGTTTTGAATGACCCATATTCAAACACTTGAATCAGTGACTAAGATTCAGTCACACGAGTTCATCCAAAAAGAAAAAACACCTTAACACTCCCTGATCAATTCACTCAGTCACAACTTCAACTGAGATGATTCTCGTGACTGACTCAACCCGACAAATCCATAACACAACCAATTCTATCTGTCACCATACAGGAAACTCTTTGAGTTTCAATCTCAACTCAACTAGACTCAACAAAACCGACTCATCCTAAATCCTTTTTTTTCGTCATTCCGCTTGACCCTGGTAGTTTGGATTTTTTTGAGTAGATCGATCTGTTTTCGATCTGGGTTTGGATTATTGAGATGAGAGTGATGGTATGTCGATGGTATGTGTTGTCAAGAGTGGATTTGGTGAGAGGTAGGTTATGAGAAACTCTTGACCGGAGTGATTTTTTTGTGGATCTGGTTGTTTTTTTTGTTTGATAGATCGATTTGTGGGATGAAGGTCTGATGAGTTTTTTTGTGATAATGAAGGTGACGTTTTTTTTTTGTTGGATATGGTGGGTTTTTAGTGTTACTTTTTTGTGTGAGGATAAGATATGGGTGGTGGGTGTGGGGTTTAAAGTATATATTGTCACTCTAAATAAATGTGTCTCTCCCCCTCAAAAACTGCTCCAGCAGCAGCAGTTTTTGAAGAACACATTTATTTTTGCTTTGATTATTATCATGTAATCCTTCGAACGGATCTGGATCATAAGAATAATCCACCCGCTCTGATACCACTTGTTGGTCCACGAATTGAGCAAATCTTGATAAACATAAGTTAGAACTTCATTAATAATAATGAATAAAAGAGTTACAAGATTACTCAACCAACTAGATTACATGATAACATCTTCAGCTTCTCTGAGGGGATAATTTCGGTATATTATCCCCATTTATGCTGAAAGCACAGAGTGACAATTTTCTCTCATTAATTAAATGAGAGGAGGAATCCTAACTAATACAAAGTATTACATTGGACTCACTTACTATCTCTTTTACAACTAACATATATATAGGAAGTACAAGTATCACATGTGATAGTGGTAGGTACACATGTGAAGGATGAGTTGTCATCCACTACTTGGAATATGCTTCAGAATATTCTTTTGCTTTTGTACTTTTGTCTTTCTTGTAGCTTGTATTCCCAAGAAAGTGCATACCTATATTTATTCCCTTTTTGTACTTGCTGTCATAATGCTTCAGGGAGCATGAGCCTCCTCAGGAAGCATGAAGCATTCTTCAGGGAGCATGTACATCTTCAGGGAGCACGCGCATCCTCAGGGAGCACGCGCATCCTCAGGGAGCACGCGCATCCTCAGGGAGCACGTGCATCCTCAGGGAGCATGTGCATCCTCAGTGAGTATGTTTGTTGTAGAGATAGCTTCAGGGAGTTAGTGAGTTATTGTCATCACTCACTAAACTCCATCACCTTCTTCTTGGCTCAGGGATCATTCACTGAGTACCGCCACACTGAATGATTGAGTCTTTCTATTTAGACCCGGTCCGAGCATCCTGAAGGTAACTCACTGAGTGTCTATGCACTCAGTGACTTGTTTCTTACTGAAATAGTAATTTTACTATTTTATTCAGTAAGTATTTTGGCTATTTTATTTTCAAATATTTGTGGGTAATATTTGAGAGAAATATTGACCCAACACGTATCAAGTTGATATATAACATCTCAAGTAAATTCATGAGCCATCTATCCATCATATATATCTTTCCTTTGGAATGGACTACCCATGATGCGCTCTCTCTATGCTTTGGTTTAGAGATCCATAAAGTTCATCATACCCTAAAAAGAAATATATACAGTTAGCTATACCATGATCAAACAAACATCAATTAACCATGTTAATTAATATATTTAAATAATCACAAATCTACCATGAATAGGTTACATGAATTAACCAGGTTAAGATATTTAAATAATCACAAATCTACTATGAGTAGGTTAACAAGGCAAACACTATAAGAGTGACGACCTACATGTTTAATAAAGAAGATCAAGCCTTAAAAAGGATTAAATTTCTCAAATATTAGAAATGAGCTTGTACAAGTTGTCTGATGGTCTGATCACGTACCTTTTTTTTAAACAATACATTTGGTGTACTTGAATAATTATGCAGCAGAACCAGTTAAAAAAGAATAAGAGAAAATTCTGAAAAAAGGTACAAAAAGTAACTGTGTGGTCATCATCTACTTACCACAACCGACCACTGTGTTTAATTATAGCAGAACCACTTGAATAATGGTGTGTTTATAGCCCAAATTTTATGTTTAAATGTTCAGTTTTGTTTCTACATATGTTTTTTTGTTGTCAAAATACATAAATAGAAAAATGCACTTTTTAAGCAAAAACAAGTTTCTCTTAAGACAATCTCTACTATCCCCCTTTAGCTTTTTTGCTTTTGGTGATGACAGCATAAGTCTCATTATTCATTGTCAAATAAGTAGATACCAATATATGATATATTCATAACAACAACTCATGTTACTTTTATTAGAAATCTTAGTAACATTATTCGATACATATTAAGCCTTAAACACTCCATTACTCACTAGGTGGAGAAGAGACTTCATGGATTATATATATTGTTGTAATCATCAGATGAGATCAAAATTGATCTTACCAATATTGTCTAATTTCACATGACGTAGAAAAAATTCTTAACAAAAACTATAATATAGTAAGTTTTATTATTTGTAGCATGCCAAAGCATTTACTCTAACTCAGAAACTAAAACCCATAAAAATAAAAGACACAAAAATGGTTAAAACATTTGTGTGTCACATTTGCCAATGACAATTTAAGTGTAAAACCAAATTTTCAAACTTCTACTTGTCTAACTATTTAGTATTGTGTAACTTTTGGTCCACTACGACAATTTGAACTTTTAGGGATGACAATGTGTCATCCATAAACATGAAAGAATGTCCTCGCATGTCGTTCCCAAAAAGTCATCGCCGAAGCCTCATCACTAAACATTTTAGGGACGAAGATTTTAAGCTTTCAGGGATGACTTGTGGGACCCACTACATACTTTTATTCAACACTCACTCTTGATCAGGGGGCCTGCTGCTGCTTAGCGACGACAAAAATGCAAATTTCCCTAAAATGAAAGAGTGGTGATTGAGTGATAATCATGGCAAAAATATTTCAAGTCTGGTGTCCCATATTTGACCAGCGTTTAAGTTTGTTAACAACACTAGCATTGCCATATACTTATGTTAGATTATTGACATTATTTTATTAGTCGTATATTAGGATCGAACTCGAGATCACGGGTTTGCACACTTTACGTATGAAAAGTAAATGAATAATAATCTTTTATATAATAAAAGAATTACATCATTTCGGAGTATTTCTGTAAATCCCTTCTTATTGAAAAAAAAAATAGACCAATAGGAGAGCTCGATTTTGCCACGTAGACGAAATCGAGCAATATGATTGGTCAATAAAAAGTCAAAATTAAATTGATTTTGGTCAAACTTAATCAATTTGGTGTAGAAATTTAGTTAAGAAAAAAAATGCATAAAAATATAAGTGTCAAATTTATGAAAACAAAAACTTAAAAAAAGATGAAGTAATTAATAAAACTTTGGTGTTTGAATTTTAAATAAATTATATAGAGCTAAGTGTAAAATTATAAGTTTCCATGTTTTTTAATAACTTTAGAAAAAAAAAAAAAAAAACAAATAACCCCTTACACTTCATACCCTTATACTTTATAATATTAACTTTGTTTAAAATTACATGATTATTAGTATTAGTTTTTAGATTTTCATCATTAAAATTACAAAATTTGGTAAATATGCGAATTAGTTTTAATACACGTTAAATATTTTTTAAACTAATGTTAGTTTTAGACTTTTCTAGAATATACTTTTTTTAAAATAAGGACTCATGTTATTTTATTTAAAAGTTTAATTTATGCATACACGTGTTTGAATATTAAATACGGCTAAATTATTAGTAACGGGAATATAAATATCAAAACTCGCACATTTTGTACAACATGATATCAATAGTTAAAGTTAAGCAACAAAATCAACCTTAACCTCAACCTCAACATGTCTGTAACTTAAAAACGGTTATACAAATTAAAAAAAAATATATATATCATTATTTAATGAAGGTGTTCTCCTTAAATTCTAAAAAAAAAAATAATAATAAAAAAAATTTTAAAAAAAATGCATCCATCACAATCATTATTTGATAACAATCACCTCCTAAATCAGAAAAAGAAAAACTACGTGGGTGGTAACCTAACTTTATTCATTGACGTGATATTTCATCAAAAAAATAAAATAAAAATAAAAATAAAAAACGTGATAGTTGGCTGTTGTAAAAGAATTAAAAGTATGTACATGAGAATTACTAAGCAAGTATATGTAGTTTTTAATCAGGTTATTACATTACTATACCGCGATAATTTTATTGAGTTGGTAATCACGGATGTGAGATACAACCATTCTTCTATACTTATGATTTATGTGTTAACCTCTTTTTGCTTCTGAATAGAATCTGAAAGAGACCTCAACAAAAATTTGACTTATGCCTTATCTAGCTGATAGTTTTAGTAACTTTTTTTATGGTTTAACTTTTTTTTATACACACCAACTTTTAGTAACATTTTTTTTAATGTTTTATTGAAAACTTCTACACCTAATATTTGTGTTTTTACTATAAACATACTAAGCTATGATTGAATTAGTTGTAAGTTCACGGTTTTTTTTATTAAGCTTCTTAAAAAGCTTAAAGCTTTATCATAAACTTATTTTGTTATAGTAATTGAATAAGCCAATAACCACCTTCAATAAGCATAACCAAACACCCCTTTAGTTCTAATATGAAGTTTCTTATTTGATGTTAGGACTAACTTTGTTGTTATCCTCACTATAATGCAACATGTTAGTGGTGTTTGAAGTCTTATGATCTTATCGCACACACTAAAATGCAAAGCAATTTATTGTGTGCGTTCTTTAGAGGAGGATTAAGTATCAACACATGATTGTCGTGAAAGGATTATCTACGCCTGATCAAGGTATGAATGTATAATTAAGTTGAGTTGCTAATTTAGATAATACATGAATTTATTTTAATGTACCAAAGATGTGTTTTAGTGCCTATATGAGAAATTTTATGGTAGAAATTCTTAGCATGTGTCTTTGAATGAATTAATGAAACTTAGCAGGTGTTTGTTATCATTGATAACACTATGGGTGTCAACCAACGGTCTAAAATATGGGTGTCTTTTACCTAGATGATTTAGGCTAATTGTGAAGAAAGTGGCACTAAAGTGAAAGGTTGGTAAGAATTCAAACAATCCTAAAAGACTTGCGAATCCATGCATTTATAATTTACTTATGCAAGTAATAATAATTTCCTTATAGAGTTCGTTCTCACAGAAAAATTATTCGTATACCTTATTCATAAACGTATTCTACTATTAAATCTTTTTTTGTTTCTCTTTATGTAATAAAGAAGCTATAGTATAAGCATCTATGTTAATTTGGTAATTTTATGATCAAACATGAGAAGTAAATAGCACAAACTTATGAAAATATAATTTTTCAAACAAAAAGGTACATTGGTAAACATGGTATGATGGTTATTCATAATCAAGAAAATGAATCAATCTTTAAAACTATTTAAATATGTTACATATTTTAACGAAAATATAAGTAAAAGAAATACCACAATTACAAAGCACATCGTAAATTGATATCACGGGTTAGCAGAACTAAAAGCATATATCACTAACATCTTATGCAAGTCAAGTATCATCATGTGATTTTGTTTGAATAATAAAATATTATTTTTAATCCAAAAGCATTTTGCTAAAATAATAAGTAGATTATAACATATATACATGTGGTTTTTTATTTTTAGTCCACAAAGTAAAACCATTTGAAACATGTTAAGTGATTTATTTCTTAATCGATAATGATATATAATCAAAAAGAAATTTTGAAAACCCTGTGCGTGCACAGGTATTATAACTAGTTATATATAAATGGTATATTAATTATTAGAACGTAAACACGTAATGATCGTTAACATTTAATGGAAAAAGCTAACGACCATTAGACGAATAAAAGGAAAGGGACTATAGATAAAAATTGGAATGTCAAGAAGGCTCTAGAACCCTTGTGGGTTGGTTAGGGTCGATTGGCTAAGGGTATCCCACATCGCTTGGTGAAGTTTTTGTTCCAAGTTTTCTATCCTATATAAACACACAAGGTTTCATTGTTTTCTCATAACTTGAACACATAATTTTGTGTGTTTTCTCTTCTCTTATCCTTGCAATTTTTCGACACCCCATTAAAGTTTAAGGGAGTCAAAACTTTGTATTCTCTAGTGTTTGTGCTCGCTTTACTTGCATAAACGTTTACTTGAAGTAGTACGTGTGTACAAGATCGTGAATCAAACACATCATTGTTTGTTTCTTGGATTTGTTCACATAAACCCTAATTAGGGTTCTTGATTTGAAGATTGCAATTGATTCTTGTTCGGGCTAGAATCACAAAGGTATGTTTACTATATATTATTGATTAATTAATTACATGTTATATTATCTTGTTATAACGCTTCCGCATATGCTCTCTTGATGTGTTTGGTTTATTTTATATGATTGTCATGATATCATAATTCCAACAGTTTAATCTAGAGCCATTATAATGTGTAATTGATTATCGAAGCACATAAAAATTGAATCTTGATTCGTTTAATTACTTGTTTTTAGGGTTTTTCAATTCCTAACCCTAATTTTTTATGTGGGTCGATTGACCCTTGTAGTTTTTTAGGGTTTTGATTTTGATTTTTTAATATGATTAGAAACCCTAGGATGTCATGTAATTGGTTATGCGTTTTAGTAAACGATCTTGGTACAATATGTTAATTGTTAAGTATAATCCATGAAAAGTGCATATTTGCATGGATTTTATTTAAATGGTTTAAATTGGATATATGAAATAATTGTTAAGTTATATCGAAACATGTAAATTTATTAACAGATGTCGAATTGGGGAAGACTCCAATATTAAGTAATCAATTATGTGCTATATGGTGTTTTTTTAGTTTTGGCTTACGCAATCGATTTATCGATGTATGTGGCTCTTTTTCCTAGAAGAAGAAAGCCTTAATTGAATAAATATATTATACACCTAGATTGATTATTAATAGGACTATTGAATAAGATTTGCATGTGGCTACATGTTTATACATATTTAATTGTTATGATTATGTATATGTTTATTTGGTTATTTTATTTTTTATTATGTATTACTTGTTTTTGTTTATTATTATGTTAGACATGTTTATAAACAAAAAAGGGTAATTTTTGAATAGAAAAATAATATGGACTAAATAAATGGCGAAATTGTTTTGGTTTTAAGAGTTTAAATTTCAAAGGATTGGTTGATTGATGTTTTTGTACATAGTGTGCGAAAGGCGGACCGAAGTTTGCCATACAATGTGCTTGTAGAGAGGGGTTATTAAAGACCATGCACCTACCGGTTCTCTACAACCGCTTGTGTGCCAACTCTAGACTTACCTATATCACTATATTACGTACATTGTCATCTTAAGGGTGAATTCACCGTAATTCCACAATGATTATCCGAAACACTAAGCCTTAGGGCTTATGCAAAAGTACGATATATTGGACGATAATTGCTGGTAATTCTTTAATCGGTGAACCTGATACCTCAATCAAAACTTTGCTATTATACTCTTAGCAAATTGGTAGTAAAAAATGTTTTATTAAAACCAATGTTATGAAGTTGTATGCATGCTTCTTCATACATTATTTTGATTACACGTCAAAATTTAATACCCTTATAAAATTAAGTCGAATGCCATCTAATTAAGAACACTTGAAGTTGTAATTTACGTCATGTGAGAACTTGGCGAGATTGCAATGGAGAGGTAAATTTCATAAATTCATTGCTAGCAGATCAACTGATGTGATTAATTTATAAGTTTGCAGTTTTTAAGTTAGACGACTTAAATTGAGTAGGAAGTGAGATCTTGGACTCAAGGCATTAAGATGGGGATCAAACATGCTTACATTACAAAAGTTTTGTGATTGTAAATCCCATAAATCTAGGAATTGCAATATGATATTGGCAATTATTGTTCGACAATTACCTTGTTGAATACTATCATTACTAGCAGATCAACTGATGTAATGGTACTATGTCAATTAGGATCCTAGCTTTAAGAAAATACTATGGTTTATATGAACATTTACCAATGGGTGTTTTAGTTTCTTAAAGATCTAATTATCGAAAATACTGAAATTGAATTTTGAAATTCGTTTTAATGTGTTAATGCAACGTTCAAACCGTAAACGCACTTTGGGCTTTGGTAAATTGATCTAGTTATGTTTTCAAACAAATGTTTGATTAAGAATAATTTACTTAAAAGACAAAAGAAGTCTCCTTTCTATGAAAGAAGAGTGAGACATAATCCTATTTCTTTTTATGAAAAGGATAATAGGAATATTGGATATGTCTAAATTCTAATATAACTCATAGCAAATTTTTAATAGTTAAGAAAATTGCGAATATTTTCCATAGGGATTTCATCATCCTCAATCGGTGATTAAATTCTTAGTAACAAATATGATATTTGGTTAACAGAAAATTATGTATGACATTTTATGAGTTATTATAATTAGAATCTAGACTAATTACCGCAAAATGTTTAAAGACAAACTAGTTGTTTTGACTATTTTAAAGGTGCTACATACATTGTAGGATGGTAGACCTATTAAGGAAGAAATTGCATGACCAATTTTTCAAGTTAATAGCATTTGGTGGATAGTCCATCATTTACGTAGTAGAATACACTCTTTAGTGCATAAGTAATTGTTACGTATGGACATTCAAAGGTGTAGGAAAGTTAAAAGCACAATATTTTATTTCACTGGATATGAAACATTTACAATGTTATCAAATTTAGTGGGAGTATTGTGTACTTATTACTGAATAAGGAATTATTGTAATGATCTTTAATTCAGTGGGAGTTACAAGCTTTGACATCTTGGTAGCTAAAGATAATTACTTTCCAAGTGTACTTTTAAGGATAGTCTTGTACGTTTTCTTACTATACATTGTTGTTCTATAACTACTTGTTATGCTAAAATCTATGACACAATCATATTGATCATATAAACAAATGCATGGCGTGTTGTTTATCAACTATATGAGGTTGTTCCATGTACAAGTGGGAGAAATGTTATCTTTAATGTGTGCAAGAAACAACTAATAAAGATATGATTTAATGGATTCTCTTGACTGCAAGGTAAGAGAATAAAGTTCTAATATGAATTATACTAATCTAATTCAAGAAACACTTGATGTTACAATTTATGTTATGTGAGAGCTTAACTAGATTGCAATAACAAGGTGAATTTCATACTTTCATTACTAGCAGATCAACTGATGTAATTGAACTATGAGAATTTGCAGTTTCTAAATTAGATACCTATTAGAACATGTGTCAATATGATATTAAGACTACTCTAATTTGTATATTTATGAATTCATGGAATGACATAAATTAATAAAGTAATCTAATGCTGCTTCAATCCGAATATTTATGTGTTCTTGAAATGACATAAATAAATGAAGAAATAATGTTATTTACATTATTATGAAGTAATAAATTAACTTGAAATTACTATTGAAACCAAAAGATAGTGTTCATAATTACTTTAGTTAAACATGTTTATGTTTCATTGTAAAGATATAAACATAAAGTCTTTTAATTGTTACAAGACTTATAATAAAGTAAGACGTTGTCTTTTTTTTTTTTTTTTTTTTTTTTTTTTTTTTTTTTTAAGACATAAACATGAAGTTATTAAATTGTTAAATGACTTATAACGTATAGTGGGATTATAATAGTTTATGTTTTCTTGTAAAGACATGGACATGAAGTGACTTTGTAAAAAGTACTTGTGTTATAAAGCATGTAATTGGCTTGAAAATTATTATACCATTAAAATGAATTAGTTGGTAAATAGACAAGTCAAAAAGAATATGGTTATCTTAAATATTGTGAGATTGTCTTAAAATACTAATACTAATGAAATACCAAATGTTTATGGTATGTTCAGTTAGGAAAATCAAACTCTAGTTATATTGTTTGATTAAAGATAACTATGACTTCTTTTCTTCCAAAAGTTATCAAGGTTAAAATATTGAGTATGGCTTGGACATATTTAATAAAACTCCAACCTAGAAGATTAATAAGACATCATCATATGATGGAATGTGATGAATGTGATGAATTACAATAAGTCTTAAATTGAAGTTCTAAATTTGTTTAACTGCTTATGAAGAGGTTATTAACAAAGTAAAGTCAGGAACTGTCAATATGTATTTGTAATATCCTAAAAGAGAATATTGTATTGTTGCTTTATTTGCTAAGTATTTAAAGATAGTCTTTAAATTGCTAAAAGCAAGTGGGAGTTTTGATTTTTAAAAGATAAAATTAGAAGATACATAATCTTCTAAAATACACTAGTAAATATCATGATGAAGTTTGACATTTGAATGTTAAATCTCAACATGATAATAAAGTTTGACATTTAATTGTTAAATCTCAAGATGATGGAATTATCATTCATAGAATAGCAATATATCTCAGATATTTGATTAATATGCTGAGGGCTATGATTTACAGTATTATTGTAAACCTGATAATCATTATGAATGATTAAGATGCTGTCCATAAAGATAATCAATTTTAGAAATGTGGTTTATCTTAATAGTTAGACTAGAAAATGAAGATGAGTTTCTTCAAAGATTAGGTAACCCTTGTGGTTTAAATCTTTGTATATAAATCATATGGACAATATTGTGCACGTATTTAATGCATGTTTTATGACAAGATTATTAATCACATTTAAGTGATTAACTGTGATTGAATATTCTTTTCTAAATACATTAAATATATAAAGATTATGATTGTTATATTTATGAAATTGACAATGGAATATCAAAACTCTTTCTTGAGTGATTACTTGAGCGAGGACGATAAGTAATCAAAAGGAGTTTATGAATTCAAATAAATCTTTGGAAGTGTACAAAGTGCAATAATCCATGGATGGATAAATGCATGCATCTAGAAGATTACTCTTATGTTTAATTATTAAATTCATGTTTTGATTTATAATTATAATAAGATAATTTCTAAGTATTCCTAAAAGCTAGTGGGAGTATTATGTTTAATTTCTTAAATCACATATGTTGTAGAACATATAAAAAGTGACATTCCATATAAGTTAAAAGTTAAGTCTTAGTTTGGAATGAAACTTTACTTGAAAGATTTAGAAAATAAGACATACAACCTTGGAATGAATGTTTATTGTTGAAACATGAGCGGTAAATGAATCTAATATAACATGATATATTATTTAGAAAGTCTAAATAGATATGTATGACATGAATAAAAATCTAAGTATGACTCAAAGATTTTTCATGAACATCATGTTTTGTTGTATCATGCTTGATTACAAGATGATTTGGCAATATTAATATCTAATTAAAATGTCATTAGATAACTTGTGTAATATTCTAAAGAAATATGTTTGATTATAGAATCACATCCTAAATCTGGAACAGCTTCCAAATTCTATAGATGAACAATTTGTCAATTGTTGTGAAAATTGTCATAGCCAACAAACTTGAAAGATTGAAGGGCATCAAACATTACACAATAGATATTAATGTTTATGGGAAGTTTTAATAGCATATTGTTGTTTGCATACAATGATGCTAATGAAATTGAGATGACACTCAATACTAGTTATGGTAAGGATTTCATCCTTGGCTATATGTACTAGTTGTGCTTGATAAAAGCATAGTTGCATTATACATTAAGAGAATAAGAATATTTTAAACTTTAAAATGTTTGGAAGTTTGATTATCATAAATTGGTGGTTAAGGATGTCACACATTTATGAAACATTATAAGGCATTATCAAAATAGTTGAGTATGCATATACAAGAACTTCAATAGTTGAATTCTTGGAATAAGTATTCTCAAAATTCCGATAGATCAAAGTTGGATGATTTATGTCTTTTCAACAAGTATGAATGTCATTACTTGAGACATAATTCATCAACAAGAGTTATCATGCATTGATCTATTTAGTATTTGGATAAAGGATGTTAAACAATTATTATAATAAATTTTAATACATGGTATGTTTAATTTATAATATATTGTATCCTATATTTGTATGTTTAATCCATGAATAAATGTTATTCTAAATTGTCCGTTGTCAGTTAATAATATGAGAATATTATTAAATCAAAGACAAATATGAAGGTTGGTATAATATACTTAAGTATATTGATGCATAATCATGCCATTTCAGATGATATTCAATGATACCGAATATAGGACTTATCCCAACTACATGATATTACTTTATGGATTTTATTATTAAGTAAATCATGAGAAGTTATCCTCAGACTTGAGATGCAAGATAAGTGTCATGAATATAGTACATTTTTGTGGAACAACTTAACGCTATACGTAACTGGTAGTCATAAGGGTTGTTTTCGAAAGTGTTACAAAGTTTGTGGGTTTTGCTTGTAGTCAAGATAGAATTTGTTCCTTCAAATTAATTTTTTTGGAGTTTAATACTGCTGGGCCCCTCGTAGGGTTGGTAAGATGTATGTGCGGCCGCACCCAAGATCTCCCCTGAATATGTTCAGAAGATTTGGTAATCTTGATCAATCATAAACAACGAGAAACAGAATGGTTAATTGAGGAATGACTTTAATCCATATCCTTATTAACGTGGTATTAGAAACAAAAGGATAATAATAATGAGAAATCATTAAAAGGTTTTTCCAGGAGCCTTACTCGAGATCGTACTAGAGGCATCAGCGTGTTGCAAGACGCTAACCGATGTGATTACACTATTAAAATATGTCCAAGTGGGAGCTGTTAGATTATGGACATTATTTTAGTAGTCGTATGTTAGGATCGAACTCGAGATCACGGGATTGCACACTTTACGTATGAAAAATAAATGAATAATAATTATATATAAATGGTATATTAATTATTAGAACGTAAACACGTAATGATCGTTAACATTTAATGGAAAAGGCTAACGACCATTAGACGAATAAAAGGAAAGGGACTATAGATGAAAATTGGAATGTCAAGAAGGCTCTAGAACCCTTGTGGGTTGGTTAGGGTCGATTGGTTAAGGGTATCCTACATCGCTTGGTGAAGTTTTTGTTCCAATTTTTCTATCCTATATAAACACACAAGGTTTCATTGTTTTCTCATAACTTGAACACATAATCTTGTGTGTTTTCTCTTCTCTTCTCCTTGCAATTTTTCGACACCCCATTAAAGTTTAAGGGAGTCGAAACTTTGTATTCTCTAGTGTTTGTGCTCGCTTTACTTGCATAAACGTTTACTCGAAGTAGTACGTGTGTACAAGATCGTGAATCAAGCACATCATTGTTTGTTTCTTGGATTTGTTCACATAAACCCTAATTAGGGTTCTTGATTTGAAGATTGCAATTGATTCTTGTTCGGGCTAGAATCACAAAGGTATGTTTACTATTTATTATTGATTAATTAATTACATGTTATATGATCTAGTTATAACGCTTCCGCATATGCTCTTTTGATGTGTTTGGTTTATTTTATATGATTGTCATGATATCATAATTCCAACAGTTTATGCGTTGTACATTTTGTTGTCACACGATCGAGATCATTAAATGAAGAAAGTTCGGATTCTCATAGTAATGCAATTCAATCATTTAGCCTAAAATATTGAATAGTAATGACATCACAAGCTTGCAAGATATTACCATGCTTTACTATAACTTTGTGACATTGTTTTTGCTTCAACAAATCTAAATCTCGCAGCTGCAAACTCTTGAAAAACATAAAAGGAAAGCGTTTATGTTGGCACTATTATCGGATCATTCCTAGGTCCAAAACCTTTTGATCATAGCTTACCCCTGAGAGAGGCTGGATGTAAAAGCTGTGCAAACACACATAATAGAGAATTTTTTCAAGACTAGGATGGTTTTCAAAAAGTTAGCTACAAGTAAGATGAAATCATTTTTTGTGTTCTAAATATGTTACTTTATTTATTCTAAAAGTAGGATTTTGTCAATTTTTCACTACTAGAAAAAGGGCTATTCTTGACTCCAAATGCGAGTCAAGAAGAGGCTTTATGACGCGCAAATGCGAGTCAAGGAAGGACCCGTCATAAAGCTTCATGACTCGCATTTGTGCGTCATCCCTCTATGACGCGCATTTATGACCCACGTTTTATGACTCTCTTTTTTGCGAGTCATAACTTAATTTTTTTTTTTAAATTAATTTTTTCCAGTTCCTAATTTTCTATTAAATGACAATTAAAAACCTGATAATACAAAATTAAAAACACAAATATCAAAATAACGCATTTCATATATATATATATATATATATATATATATATATATATATATATATATATATATATATATATATATATATATATATATATATATCAAAACAATGAGGTTAATTCAAGTACTAATTCACGATAAGTCACAAGTTAATTAACGACAAAAATTACATATCGATAGTAATTCACAAGTTAGTTTGACAGCTTCCACATCGACCACTGAGTATACAACCATTGCTGGTTTTGGCTCCTTTTCGTATTGCTCGACCCACGATTTAACCGCTTGAGGAATAAGTCTCCCATTCCCTTTAACCACATCTAAAAAAGAGAAAAGATAGACAAATTCAAAATACGTTACAAGAGAACAATTGACTTAAAATACAAAGTCTGCATATTAGCAGCAGTACCGTAACAAACTAGCAGTACCATAACAAAAAGAGAAAAACTGAATTCTTCTATGTTACATAACCATCATTGTTAAGATAACTCAGCACAAGGGTTAAATGAATGTCATAACCAACTACAATTTCGCAAACTAAAAATCAGCTGTGAAAGCTGTAGAACGCATCTTGTTTTTGCAGAAATTGGGCACTCCATATAAAAAGCAAACAAGCAATCACGAAATAAACGTACCCCAAGCAAGGTGACCAAAATCCGAGCACCACTACAACCTAGTGGGTGACCTAAGGATACAGCTCCACCATGAGCATTAAGTTGTTCCTGTAAAAAAACGAGAAATCCAATTTGAGAAGGCTTCATTTGATTCTCAGTTATTTCTTAGTTTATCATTTTCAGCTTACGTTTCGCGATTTTTGTATAAAACATCATTCTGAGCAACTTTCGTGTTTTACATTTTCACTGGTTCGGACCACAAAAGGGTGAAAATCGGGTTTTAATTCCAGATCAGCAAGCTATTTGCATAAAATTTTTTGCATGTAACGACCCATTTGACTGCAGAAAAATAAGCATGTAATGACTCATTTAAGTGCAGATTTTTAAGTAACAAAACGCACCCTTTGGTGCAGAAAATAAGCAGACAAACACACCCAAAGTTGGGGCTCTTTTGCAGCCAACAAATGACCCTGACGGGGCTGTTTTGCAGCAGTAAATGCACCCCTATTTGGTGCAGAAAATCAGCAGGAAACACATGCTTTTTGTGCAGAAAAACCAGCAGCAAACGCACCCTATATGGGCTGCCTTGGTAGACCATATCCCAAGCCACACACACCCTATATGGGTTGCTGTGGTGGGTCGCAAACAAACCAACCAACATCCCTTGTAGGTGGGTTTTTAACACGCAACCAAACACCCTCTTGGGTGTTGTTCTGAACCGAACACAGGAACACAACAAGCATAACCACTCTTGTGGTGTCCTTGCTGTGAAGCGAACAAAAACACACCCTTTTGGGTGTTGTGTTTTCACATCGAAGGAAACAAAAATCAAACACAAGTTTTAAGCTAATAAGGCCAAAGAAGCCATAATCTACATAAGCTGAAAATGAATATAGCTCAATTCAAATAAGTCGAGGGTCTCAAATAAGCTATACCAAAACTCAATCAAACCAATTCCTAATAAATCTTATAAGCTGAAACAGGTAAGCTGAAACCAACAAGCACAATAAGCATATGTCATAAGAAATGATAAGTAGTATCAAATAACCAAATAAGTCTATAAGATAAGCTGAAAATAAGCTTGAACAACAAACACCCTCTCAGATTTACCGTACGAATCTTGATATCAAAACATATTTAATCCCGTTTATAGCCACTAAAACTTGTTGAAATAATTTTTCGATTGATTTAATTCCACGAAAACTTTGATAATCGGTTTTAAAATAAAAAGAGAATGACGAGATGGATGTGTGATGACTTACAACTTATCAAAAAGAAGTGAGATGAGGTGGTGGAGGTGGCGGCACACGACTCAAACAAACCCCAACTACCACCTTGGCTCCTCTTGATGGTGATGGCAATGGCGTCGACTGATGAGAATGAGAGAGAGAGAGAGAAGAAGAAGATGATCTTCTCTTGTTCTTTCTTTGTATCGAAAGACAGAGAGGAGAGATAAATGGGGAGCAGTGAAAATAGTGGGTGACCTAGATAAGTATGGAGATAAGTATGGATGGATAATGAAAATCATTTGATTTTGGGGAAAAAAAGTGGGCGGGAGTTAGCCAAAAATGTGATTATGACCCATATGTATGACGCTTCTTAAAGCGAGTCATCCCCAATAGAAAATTTACTAGTTATGACTCTTATTTTATGACTTTGTTATTTGCGCGTCATCTTGTAGCGTGAGTCATAAAATGCGAGTCAAGGATAGACATTTTTCTAGTAGTGTTTAATATTACAAACTACACAACAATGAATTCTTCATACCAAACTTATTTAATTTTACCTACCAAACTTATTATAACTTCTCACTAGCTAGTAGCCGGACTTAGAATTCAGTGTAAATATTTAATATGGCATTAGAACGTCCATTTGGTGTTCCAGACTGCTAGTGATATGTGTGATTTGTGGGAGCATCTTTTATGAAATGCTTTCAATGGACCATAGTGATGACTTTTTTTCCTAAAGTTTTCATGGACCTGATCTAATACGTATTGACGCAGAATGATCCAAGTGTAGTTGTTGGGTCACTGAATTCCCCAATCTTCTTCTAACAAGGATTTGAACGTAAAATAACCTAAGTATAAACAAGTCACTGAGTGAACAGTAACTCAGTGAGTCATCTTCAGGATGCTTAGACCGAGCCTAAGAAGAAAGGTTCTCCATTCAGTGAGGCGGAACTCAGTGAAGTGTGATCTAAGCCAAGAAGAAGGTGATGGGTTCAGTGAGGATGACAATAACTCACTGAACCCCATGACTCCTCAACAACTTCATGGTACTGAAGACTGATGACTAGAAGACTGAAGTTTTGGCGGGACTGGGCGGGAAAGTTTGATCTGTTTCACTAAAGTGCTTTATCACTTTAAGGTCAAACTTTCCTCAAATGGCTAAAACCAGGTTGTCATCAGAAAGTGCCTTTTGGACTTAACCTTCCCTTGCCAGAGAATAAAATCTATCAAGATTTTATTGAGGAACACTTAGGTCCATTGTATAATAGAGTTGTTTACATTTGTGTATAAATAGGTAGCATAAGAGAGGAGTAAAAGTTGACAAGTTTGTGCAATTAATGCAAAGCATTCACAAACCACTTTTACTCCTCCAAATAACAACATAACCCCTGAGATAGCTCAGTGGGTCCTGAAAGTTGTTACTCAACATTGATTGAGTTTAGTGAGGAGTCTATACCATACTTGTCGTTTTCAATCCCAAGTGTTATTCCGCAAACACTTGGGTACGATTCTTTTTGATTAACTTCTAATAAAGAATTAAACGTTGGAAAATATTGTCTCTTATGTTTACGTTTCTTTATTGTTAATCTTTTTATATATCTTTGTTTAATGTCATAGAACTTGGTTACTTTAGCTTTGTAGTTATAGTTAACCAAGTAAAAGGGACCAACAAGTGGTATCAGAGCCTCTGATTTGTAAAACTTAAACCTGTTTTCAAAACTTAAGAGTGCTCAAGTTTTTAAAATCAAGATCCCACTATGACTGACATAGATGTTCCCCAACTTGTCGACAAAAAGGGTGGAAGTTATTCAGCAACTGCCCCTCGACTTGAAGTTGGCAAATTTAATAAGTGGAAAAAGCGAATGCTTTGCTACTTAACTGGGATAGAACCATATTACATTAAGTTGATTAATGATGGTCCATATGTCCCAACAACTGCCCAAGGTTTAATTAAACCTGAAGCTCAGTGGACCCCAGATGAAAGGAGGGTGGTCAATCAAGACCAGCGCCTGAAAAGCATCATTATATCATGCCTTCCTGATGATATAATGGAATCAGTGATCAATTGTCCCACTGCCCAGCAGACATGGACTGACCTGGTTCATAGCTATGAAGGGCCTTCTGATACCAAAGAGAATAGAATCATGGACCTGAAGCTTGAATTCAATACCTTCAGGGCCAAGGATTCTGAAAGTCTCTCTGAGACTTATACTTGGTATAAGACCCTCCTGAATGAGCTGACCAATGATGGTGTTATACTGTCAAAACATGAGATCAATGTTGGTTTTGTAAACAGTCTCCCTGAGAAGTGGTTAAACTTCTCTCAGGGATTGAGAAATGCAAACCACATTCAGAACCTAGAGCTCCCTGCCATCTATGGGAAGTTTGTCTATGAAGACAATCTTATCACCAGGAGATACCCTGGTAAAGCTCAGGAGACCAAAAAGGCCTTGACAATTTCACCCATATCAACTGCTTTCTATTCAAAAGGTGTTGTGCAGGATTTTCAGGATGGATCTGATGATGAGGTTGACCAAAGAACCAGTGAGGAGTACCTAAATGATCTTCAAATTGAATTTCATGAAAGGGCACTCCTTGCTAATTCAAAAAGGTTTTTTAAGAAGAACAAATTTCCTTCAAAAGCAAATGACAACACTGAATGCTTTAAATGTGGCAAAATGGGCCATTTTGCTAAAGATTGTTTTTCAAAAACAACCTCAGAACCATCCTTCAAATTTTCAGGAAATAACTCTTTTTCAGGCCCCAGCAAATTTCAACCAAAAATGCTTCAGTCTAGTCAAAGATTTGAAAAAGTTCCTCAAATTGACTTTGAATTCAAGTACAGAAAGGCAAAAGCTAAACTTGCCCTACTTGAATCATCCTCAACAGTCTCTCAGCCTCCTCAGGCTCCAAAGCCTACTCAAGCCAAGAACAAAGGGCTTGTTGCTGAAACATATGACTGGGATGAGGTTGAAGTGTCCTCTGATGATGATGAAGTTCACATCAGTGCCCTGATGGCTTTGTCAGATGACAACAAACTTGCTGTGGGGAAGAGTCATGCAAGAAATGGTGAATGGGTTAACATCACTATGAGGAAGGTAAATCTTTTACTTTCTATGGATGATAATGATGATTGGAAATCTTACTTAGATTATATTAATGTTGATCTTAAGTATGTTGAAGAGCAAAGACTTAATTTGTTTTCAAAATTTAACAAACTGAGTTTTGAATTAAATCATTGTAGAGATGAATTACTTGCTTTAAAACAAGCCAAGCTTGAAAGTGTTACACTTCAAATTCAAAACTCTGAACTTGTAAAACAAAATCAAGCTCTTCAGGAAGAACTTAAGAAAGAAAAGGAAATTATTTGGAAATGGACTCAGAAAAACCCCAAACTTTATGAAACACTGAGTCTCACACCCAGCCCCAAAAAGGCAGGTCTGGGTGATGATCAACTCACTGAAGTTTCTAGGGAGAATAGCCATTCTACAACTTTTCTATTAACCAACATACTCTCTAGCAAAGAACCTGCTCCCAAACCCAGTGATTGGATTGAAAGAAACAATCCTGATAGTAAAATGCCAAATTTTAATACTGGAAGAATTCTGGAGCCTGAAAGTCAGGCTATCAAGGAGCTGCTAGGAGTCACTGATGAACTTAGTCCTACTGAGTCCATCACTGAGTCTAAGTCTGATTCATCACTCCCTCCACTGAAACAACTTCAGGGAGCGAAACCCAATTATGACCTTGCACCATTAGTCTATCAACCACATTCTCCCAAAGAGAAATCAGGGTTAGGAAAGACTATTCTGAAAAGACCTACTCCTGCACCCACTGAACACCAAAAACCTTCAGTACCCACTGAAGTGAAGCATGAAAGCACTGATTCAAAGGTTGATCAGCTTACTGAACTTGTTAGGATGCTGAGTGAGAAAATCGAGTCTACTGAGAAAAACTCTGACTCAAAATCAACAAAGCCCTCAGTATCCTCAGGTTCTTCCAAACCAAAAACCACACCCAGACCCTCAGGGAGATGTGAACTGTGCAATTATCCAAATCACAGCACTGATAAATGCTACAGAGTCCTGTTTTGTATGATATGCAAACAAGAGAACCACAGAACTTGTGATCACATCCCCCACACTGCTTCTTTAAAAGCAAGGGGTCTATACAAAAACCAAGGCTATCTGTATGCCACACCTTCCAAACAAAGACTGAAGGCTAAGCCTTTCTCACCATGTCCTCACTGTGGTTTCAATGATCATCTTCCTGATGATTGTATGATGAAAGATTGCTGTGACATCTGTGGAGATCGCTCCCATGAAACCAGGGGACATGACAAAGTTATTCAGTCCAGAAGGAAAAACCAGACCAACACTTCTCAGTCACCTGAGGCATCATCCTCCACAAAATGTAAAACATGTGGAAGCTCAGGTCACACAACTTCAGACCATGATTCACTAACTGAGTTCAAAAAGTCCATGAGGACCAAGCCCACTAGAAAGTGGGTCAACAAGAAAAACTAACCCAGTTTACTGTTTGTGCAGAAACACATCAAGGATCCTACTTGGCATCTAGACAGTGGATGCTCCAGAAGCATGACTGGTGTGAAAAGTTTTCTGCACAAATATGTGGAAGAACCAGGACCCAAAGTAGTATTTGGTGATAACTCATCAGCTCCCACTGAAGGTTATGGTTCAGTAAACTGTAATGGTATAGTTTTTACAAGAATAACTTATGTAAATGGTCTCAAGTACAACATGATAAGTGTTTCCCAACTATGTGATGCCAAATACATAGTTCAGTTTGATGACAAGAGAGGGACCATCTTTAATGCCAATAAGGAAGTTGTGTTGATTGCCCCTAGAAGGGATGATGTATATGTCCTTGACATGTCATCCCTGACTCAGAATGGGACTTGTCTATTCTCAAAGGCAAGTGAGACAATCAACTGGCTATGGCATAAGAGACTCTCTCATCTCAACTTCAAGAGCATCAACAACCTGGCCAAACAGAACAAAGTTCTGGGCCTACCATCCCTTGTGCATACCAAAGACAAGCCTTGTTCTGCTTGTGAAAAAGGAAAACACCATAGGGCATCATTCAAAACCAAACAAACCTTTTCCATCAAAAGCTGTCTACATCTTCTTCATATGGACCTTTTTGGACCTGTCAGTCCAATGTCCATTCACCATGAGAAGTATACTCTGGTCATAGTGGATGAATACTCAATATACACTTGGGTTTACTTCCTGACCAAAAAGAGTCAGGCAGCTGAAACCATCATGTCATTTGTCAGGAACATTGAAAATCAAAATGATGCCAAAGTTAAACAGATCAGGACTGACAATGGCACTGAATTCAAAAACCAAGACCTTGAGTGTTTTTGTGATGAGAAAGGAATTTCTCAAAATTTCACTTTTCCCTATACTCCTGAACAAAATGGAGTAGCTGAAAGAAGAAATAGAACACTCATTGAGGCAGCAAGAACAATGTTGAATGGCTCAGTCCTCTCAAAACATTTTTGGACTGAGGCAGTTAAAACAGCCTGCTACACTCAAAATAGGTCAATCATTGTGAAAAGGCATAATAAGACTCCTTATGAAATATTCAAAGGAAGGATTCCTGACATCAGCTACTTTCATGTATTTGGGTGTCCTGTGTTTATACATAATCACAAGGATCACTTTGGTAAATTTGATGCCAAAGCTGATGATGGATACTTCCTGGGATATTCCCTGGTTTCTAAAGCCTTCAGGGTGTTCAACACAAGGAGACAACAAACTGAGGAAACTTATCACATTACTATTGATGAGAGCACTAGAAGAAATTGGTATTGATGACTCATCAAGGTATCCTCCTGATGAGTATCATCCTGAGAACAATCCCTCAACCCAATACCAAGCTGATGCTGACGTCTCCTATTACATCATCCCTCACAACCTTCCTCAACCACCTATCAGTGAGTTCATTGAAACTCAGCCTGTCTCAAATGAGACTGACACCACTGAACAAATTATTCAGGAACCCTCAGAACAAATTGTTCCTACAGTAGTAACTGAAGCACATATTGATGAGTTACCTCATGTTCCTGAGTCTGAACCTAATCAGGCTCCTACAAGCTCAAATTCCTATCCCAAATCTCAGGATAGCTGGACTAGATCCAAAATCATTGAGCTTGTAAACATCATTGGTGAACCCACTGAAGGCATGCTCACAAGAAGCAAGGCTGCTAAACTCAAGGCTGCCACTGCCAATATATGTCTTTATGCTGTCTATCTCTCAAAGATTGAGCCTAAAAATGTCAAAGAAGCCCTGACTTATGAAAGTTGGGTTCAGGCCATGAGAGATGAATTGGAACAATTTGACAGAAATGATGTCATGACCCTTGTTGAATGCCCCCAGGGTGTTTTAATCATTGGTATGAAATGGGTCTTTAAGAACAAGACTGATGAGAATGGCACAGTCATCAAAAACAAAGCAAGACTGGTTACCAAAGGATATAATCAACAGGAAGGTATAGACTATGAGGAAACCTTTGCACCTGTTGCTAGAATGGAAGCCATCAGGATCTTCCTTGCCTATGCAACTTACATGAACTTCAAAGTTTACCAAATGGATGTTAAAAGTGCATTCCTGAATGGTAACATCAAAGAAGATGTTTATGTGCAACAGCCTCCTGGTTTCGAAAGTAGTGAATACCCCAACCATGTCTATAAGCTTAACAAAGCCCTTTATGGACTAAAACAAGCACCCAGGGCATGGTATGAAACTCTTTCAGCCTTCCTGATCCAAAACAAGTTTGTCAGAGGAAGAATTGACAACACACTGTTCATCTACAGAACAAAGGATGATGTCATTCTTGTTCAAGTATATGTTGATGACATCATCTTTGGCTCAACAAGTTACAAACTTTGCAAACAGTTTGAGAAACTGATGACCACAAAGTTTGAAATGAGCATGATGGGTGAACTCACATACTTTCTTGGACTCCAAATTAAACAAACTGAAAAAGGAATATCCATTTGCCAAGAAAAATACCTCAGGAACCTACTGAAGAAGTATTAGCTCACTGACTGCTCTTTAGTAAAAACTCCTATGGTTCCTCCTAACAACCTTGGCCCTGATCTAACTAGAAAATCAGTGAATCAAACCGAATACAGAGGAATGATTGGCTCCCTGATGTACTTACTTGCCTCAAGGCCTGATATCCAATTCTCAGTCTGCCTGTGTGCAAGATACCAGGCTGACCCTAAAGAATCACATCTCACTGTTGTCAAGAGAATCATCAGGTACCTGAAGGGTACTCCAAACCTTGGTTTGTATTACCCAAAATGTTCAGGATTTGATCTCAAAGGGTACACTAACTCTGACTATGTAGGATGTAATATGGATAGGAAAAGTACTTCAGGATCCTGCCAACTTCTTGGTGGTAAACTTGTGTGTTGGAGTATAAAGAAACAACAGTCAGTGGCCATGTCCTCAGCTGAAGCTGAATATATGGCTGTTGCAGGATGCTGTGCAAATGTACTATGGATGAAGAGCCAACTGAGTGACTATGGCATTCAGTATAAAATGGTACATATCTTTTGTGATAATACAAGTGTCATAGCCATCTCAAACAATCCAGTACTTCATCAAAGAACCAAACACATTGACATCAGATACCACTTTATCAGGGACCACATCACTAATGGAGAAATTGAACTACATTTCATCCCCTCTGAATATCAGCTAGCTGATATCTTCACAAAACCTCTGGATGAACCCACTTTCACAAGATTGAAAGCTGAATTGGGCATGTTGGACATAGAATCAAGAAACTGATCAAAAGTGTTCCAACCTGATGTATATTCTCTAGGTCCTTGATCACACCCTTCCTGAAAATTTTTTGAATGATAATTCATTCAGGGGGCTCAGGATGAAATATGGCATCGAATACCCTAACTAAATGCTCTAAGTACTTAGTTAGTTAATGTCCCAGGTAGGTAACTGAATCCTATTAAATATAGGAATATATGTCACTTACACAACTGGCATCCACTCCTTGGGCCCCCACATCTCTCTCACCAAACACCACTGAGCATTAAATGCTCCCTCACACACAAAAGTTGTGATGATTTTCACTCTGCAAAAGTGCATTTTTTGCAGAGCCGCACAACTGTTCACCCACGATGTGAGAGAAAATAGGGTAATGGGAATCGTGATATTTAATGCGGATATCAAACCAACATTATTATGCCGTTTCGGTTAAATAAATTAAACCTTTGGTATCTGCAACATCACCACCCTAATTCCCACCCTATAAATACCCCCACAAAGAAGAACACACACACGCTTTAAAAATCTTAACAAAACTCTTGCAAAATTATTTCAAGAACTTTTGCTTTCAAAATCTGTGTGTGCTTCTTCTTTATACAAAACCAGACCTTTTAAAACAAAAATGGCATCTTCTAAGGTCATAAAATACGCACCCAATGTGGAATTCCAAATGGAAAGCGTAGACCTCACCAAAAACAATGTGGTAGGAAACTTTGCCTACCCAGAAGGGTTCCCTGCTTACAGGGATGTGGTGAAGTTTCTACAAAACTGTTTTCTCACCACCACATTCACAAAGACCCCCTCAGTCATCTATCATGACTACTTGAGGGAATTTTGGTGCTCAGCGGTGGTTGAAAACCCTGATGCACTAAACTTGTTCCTTTTACATGCCTAATCAAGAATCAAGCAACAAAAACACAAGAACATCAAGCATAATCATCATATAATCATCTCATTTTATCAAGTAAGTTATCAACTTTATTTTTACATGAAACATCTTATATTTACTTGTATTTCATGATTTCCATGCTAAAAACCATGTACAACTAGCTATACCACCATTTATTTTGTCTAAAATGGAACATACAAACCCTAACTTTTTATTTATGAATCCCCTTGCTATAATAACTTGGTTAGGAGTCCATGACACCCTAAGAAGGTGTATGGTAGGATTAGATTAGCTATGTGGTGATTACAAGAGGATTGGTGATGTTAGAAATTAGTTATAAACCTTGAAAACTTGATTTGGAACCTATTTTAGACATGCTGTCCCGTTTTGTAAAAATCTGGAAAATCAGTAAACACCAAGGAAACTTTGGCAAAATTTTTAGAAAATACTTTCAAAAACGAATCCGTAGGCGAAAGAACGGATTCAAAAGAGCTTATAACGAAGAAGTTATGATTTTTGCAAGATTGTTGACGAAAAGTATTTTCTGGAAATTTGTTTGCTGTTGGACGTTTTTCATGGTACAAAAAGAGACTTTAGACGTAACCCGGAGGAGCCGAGCTTTCCAAAATATATTACTACATACTAAGACTTAACCGTAGACATAAAGAACAAGTAAAACGGACAAGTAACGACAAAGATATTCACGTTTGAATATCGGCTAAAACCATTTTTTATTTGGCAGCTTTTAATAAAAATGGACACTAAAACTACGAAGTACTTTTATTAGCTAGAAATAATATTAAGTACCAAGCTTTATAACTAATGTAGTATTAGTTATTACAAGAATGTTTTCATCATTTCAAGGCGATATTACAAGGATTACAACCCGAGGATTTCAACACTAACATGGAAACATACGATATATATATATAAGTATATATATATTACAACTAGCTTATTATATTTTCTAATAGCAATATTTTTCCAAATTCTTGGATTATATATTTTTGATAACACAAGTGTTTTTCCAAAGACTAGAGTGGTATACAAACATGAGCATGGACATTCATAACATCATTTAGTGATCTAAATGAGATCATTCATCATTCATTTTAGGTTACGGCAGATAACCGTGCATTGTTGTCCTTAACATTCCGTTGCATTGTACTATTACTTCGAGGTGAGTCATAGCCCCTACTCTTTTAATTTTTCTATCAACTCTTTGGGGGAGATACATGCTACTACTTGCTTACTTGTACAGATTCACATAACATTTATACTTGATTACATTACACTTGATGTCATACATACGTGATTGTGTTATACTTAACTGTGTTATACTAAACTGTGATGGAAACATACATACTTCCAATGGCCCCAGATTTAGTTCTGGGCACAACCATGGAGACATTTATACTTCCAATGGCCCCAGATTAAGTTTCTGGGCACAACCATGGAGATATACATACTTAAGTGAGGTCTTCGGAGATGAAGTGTAGACTCACTACTAATTACTTAACTGTTGTTATGAACTTATACATATCTTAACCGTAATATTTTGTAGCAGTGGGTTGTGAACACACAGGTTACAAGTCTCTTATGACGGGACTTGTAACTGAGTGGATTTACGATGCCTTTGCTGTGTGAACATTCTTTATAGGCTTTTCAACTGTATTAAGACAAACTCTATGAACTCACCAACCTTTGTGTTGACACTTTTAAGCATGTTTATCTCAGGTTAGAAAGGCGATAGCAGGTGTGTGGAGCTGAGAGTCTTAGGGCATGCTTTTGGAGACTTTCACTTTTATCGTTTACCATTCGATACACTTTAAAAAAATTTATGCATTATTCTACTTTGGGATCTTTGTTTTGTAAACCATGACTTTTATCTATTCGAATGGTAACTTTTCCAAAACGTCTCATTTAGAGTTCGTTTTCTATATCTTGTACTTTGTGCCCTGAAGTAGCATCCCAATGACACAGTCTTCCGCTGCGGTATTTTGGGGGTGTTACAGATTGGTACCAGAGCCTTGGTTATAGAGAACTAGGTTGTTTTAGAGTCTAGACTATAACTACATACATGTAGACTCTCCTCCCTATCGCCTTGCACTTTACATACACATACACTTGTTGGTAATTTATTTTTAGACCTACGCTATTAGATACTTTGTAGAAACCGTTAGAAACTAGACTTCCCGGTGACTTTAACACTTAAGGGAGAATCCTTTGTTCCTTTGTACTAAGCGTGACATTCCCTAGATGCCCATTTAAGCAACGTCTACCACTGAGATATGTGTGTCTGGTGATATGTACACTTGGGAAAGGAAACATTTATAATTGTGGTGGCCAACATAATTATAAGTGCTTCACGACACACGTGGACATATGACTATGCAGATGTAGATCGGTGTTGGCACAACTTAGGAAACAACTGGTAGCACGGTATTATATATGAGGATGTGAAGTATAGACTTTGGATAATCAACGGTTTTCCCTCATCTCTGACGTTCACTAAATGTCCTTCCTCTCAGGAAATCATGGCACCAAAGAGAGTGACTCGTAGCTCTGGTCGAGGAGGCGCAACACCAAGGGGTGGAAGGACTGGTGGACGTGGAGGTAGAGGAGGTAGAGGAGCTGCTCATGACACTAGTAACCCAAGTAACGATGGTGGAAGAACTGGTGGACGTGGAGGTAGAGGAGGTGGTCATGGCGTTGAAAACAATGATAACAACGACGGTGGAAATACTGATTTTGAAGCCATCATCGCTCGACAACTTGAAAACTTTCTCCCCACTATTGTCACTCAAGTTGGCGATCATATGAATAACTTGGCAAACCACGAAAGCGGAATTAACAACACCAATGGTATAGGCCAGAATGGTAATGGCAACAACAACCTTAGGACCGGATGCACGTATAAGGAATTTACGTCATGTAAGCCAATTGATTTCGATGGTGTAGGAGGCGCGTTGGTGTATACTCGATGGGTTGAAAAGATGGAGTCGGTGATCGACATTAGTAACTGTGCAGCACATCAAATGGTGAAGTATTCCATGTGCTTACTATCAGGAAAGGCATTGACATGGTGGAATACGCAGATTCAAGCTAGGGGTAGAGCGGCAGCTGTAGGTATGACATGGGACGATTTTAAGGCATTACTGAAGGAGGAATACTGCCCGGACAACGAGATGCAAAAGCTGGAGGATGAACTCTATCATCTCTCTATGATAGGGGCTGGTCATGCAGCCTATACAGATCGATTCCATGAATTAGCCAGACTAGTTCCACACCTAGTTACCCCTGAGTCCAAGAGGATCGAGAGGTACATATATGGCCTTGTCCCAGAAATTCGTGGGATTGTAAAAACAACTGAGCCTTCTACAATTCAGAGTGCAATATTGAGAGCAGGGACTCTGACAGATGAGATGGTTAGAAATGGAAGCTTGAGGGACAGTGATAAAAGGAAGGGAACAAGCGAGTCGAACAAGCAGACTGACAACAAAAGGGCAAGGACCTTTGCGGCGACTAATTCGGGTCAGAGAGAGTATTTAGGCCAGCATCCTAAATGTACGAAATGTAACTTTCATCACCAAAAGACTGTGCCCTGCCGTATGTGTGCTAATTGCAGACAGTCTGGTCATTATGCAAACCAGTGTAGAGAACCAGTGAACCAAAAGACATGCTATGAGTGTAACAGCCCGGATCACTTTCGGAACAACTGTCCTAAGTTGAAAAGAAATCTTAACCAAGGAGGCAATCGTCCAAACTTAGCAGCAGCAATTGAAGGGCCATGAGATGAGGCCAATGAGATTCCACCCGCAATTGGCAGAGCTTACTTCTTAGGAAATCCTATCACCCAACATGTCCGCGGTAGCATAACGGGTACATTCTCTTGAACAACTAGCGTATTTTTGTAGCACTTAAGTCTTAATATAGGACCTATACACAACATTGACTAATCTGAGACCTAGCAGCATTAACCTTAGTCATACTAACGGTAGTAATTTGATTAGTGTAAGCAATTCCAAAGTCGAGCCAATCTTTCAAAAGATCTTTTTCAAGGATGTTGAATCTAGACCTTGATTTTTAGCTTGGTTCTAGTGACTGTTCTTGTTTGATTGGGTTGCGAAAATCAAGCTAAAAGTTAAAGTCATCACTCAAACCGATTTAACCTAATCTCATGACTGTTCTTGTTTGATTGGGTTGTGGGATTAAGTGAAAATCGGTTACCTAAATGATTAACCTAAAGGAGGTCTTTTGAGGACTATGCTCGGGATTGGGAAGGTTTGCCTCATCAAGTCTGACCACGAGAACATACCTAGTTGGATAGAAACCCACATACATAAGCTTTGACACACTTAACTGATTAACATTAACTGAACTTCGGGATGAAGTTCTTTTTAGAGGGGAAGACTGTCACAACTCACCATTTCAGGTCATTTCGGGAACTTTGGAAAAACACTATTCATAAATCACTATTCATTAAAACACTATTCATCGTTTTACTATTCATCATTTTCGAGGTCATTTTGATATTCTGAGAAACATTTGGGAAATTTACTATTCACTAAACACTATTCATTTCCGGAAAAGTTTTCATCATTCACTTGCATTACTCATTTCATCGTAAATTTAGTTTACGGGTATTCAAATTTGCGTAACCGGATTGGTTTAGGTGCGAATTCATTTCATTAGTGCTAAGAACACTGCATACGGACTGGGGATAGTCTGCATATCATCATAACAGCATTTTCATGTTATACCACTCTCAGGATTTTCAAATTTATATATTTGATACATTTAACGTTTTTACGTATAAGTAATTATAGTAAACGTTAACACCTGGTTTATACACGACGAATATATCTAAATATTCCCACGATGGTCCCGACATATTTTTATATCCATTTTAACATCATAAAACTTATAACATTCAGTTACCCAGTATTTTGGAAATTTATTTTATTAATAACGTACGCATACGAATATAACGACGGTTTTCGTGAAAACTAAACAATAATCACCCGATCACTCAGTAAATGTACCCAACATATTTTTAATATGTTTTTAACATATTATAACTTTATTTCATCCCGGTTAACTTCATGAACGTTTATTGCTATTAAACCCGGTACCCGATTTTAACGAATAACTCGTAATAACACTTAACGCTACACTAGGACTAATTAGTAACTCAAAACCTATTTGGCTACTCCTTTTCACACCAAAAACCGGCCATGAAACCACCCCTTTAACCCCTAGCATTAACTCATTAGTATTTAACTTATAAACCTCTTATAACCTTACTTTACCAAAAACCTAGAATCATAAATCACTTTTTAGCTAAGATCAAAAACTTGCTCATCTCTTCCATTCTCTCTTCATCCTCACGACCCAAATCCAACACCAAGATCCATCCATTGTTTTTCAAAAGTTAAAACACTAAACTTGTTCCTTTTACATGCCTAATCAAGAATCAAGCAACAAAAACACAAGAACATCAAGCATAATCATCATATAATCATCTCATTTTATCAAGTAAGTTATCAACTTTATTTTTACATGAAACATCTTATATTTACTTGTATTTCATGATTTCCATGCTAAAAACCATGTACAACTAGCTATACCACCATTTATTTTGTCTAAAATGGAACATACAAACCCTAACTTTTTATTTATGAATCCCCTTGCTATAATAACTTGGTTAGGAGTCCATGACACCCTAAGAAGGTGTATGGTAGGATTAGATTAGCTATGTGGTGATTACAAGAGGATTGGTGATGTTAGAAATTAGTTATAAACCTTGAAAACTTGATTTGGAACCTATTTTAGACATGCTGTCCCGTTTTGTAAAAATCTGGAAAATCAGTAAACACCAAGGAAACTTTGGCAAAATTTTTAGAAAATACTTTCAAAAACAAATCCGTAGGCGAAAGAACGGATTCAAAAGAGCTTATAACGAAGAAGTTATGATTTTTGCAAGATTGTTGACGAAAAGTATTTTCTGGAAATTTGTTTGCTGTTGGACGTTTTTCATGGTACAAAAAGAGACTTTAGACGTAACCCGGAGGAGCCGAGCTTTCCAAAATATATTACTACATACTAAGACGTAACCGTAGACATAAAGAACAAGTAAAACGGACAAGTAACGACAAAGATATTCACGTTTGAATATCGGCTAAAACCATTTTTTATTTGGCAGCTTTTAATAAAAATGGACACTAAAACTACGAAGTACTTTTATTAGCTAGAAATAATATTAAGTACCAAGCTTTATAACTAATGTAGTATTAGTTATTACAAGAATGTTTTCATCATTTCAAGGCGATATTACAAGGATTACAACCCGAGGATTTCAACGCAAACATGGAAACATACGATATATATATATAAGTATATATATATTACAACTAGC
>JARVZY010009929.1:0-28231 GCA_030686995.1 Artemisia argyi | reverse complement strand
TTTGAACAATTCTAGCACTCCCGACCGTAGGATCATGGAACTTGAGGACCAAGTCAAGTTTCTCATGAAATCTTACGAAGCTCCTAAGCCTTCAAGTCAAGTAAACAAAATCACTTCTTCATGCGAATTATGTAGTGGTCCCCATGACACTCGTGATTGTGTGGACCTCCCCGGAACAGCTTTTGCGGACTACGCATCCTCGCGTACCGACGAAGCGGGAGATAAGTGGTACACTTTCAAGCCCGAGCCAAATACTTACGGTGATTCATACAACCCCTCATGGAAAAATCACCCAAACCTTAGGTGGAAACAAAATCAACCCAATTCTTCCAACCCACCTAATCGTTACCAACCAAACGGTCCACCATCCAACCGTACTTTCAACAACAATCCTTCTAACAACTATGGTAGTACCAACAATCTTGAAGGATTGATGTCAAAGTTCATGGCATCTCAAGAAGCTCACATAGCTAGGTTTGAAACCGAATTCAACCAACAACAAACGGAGATGACCAACAAGATTGACAACTTGTTGAAAGCCCTCAACAACCAAGCGTTAATCACACCCAGGAAGGACACTAGGGACACCAATAGTGGAATCCAAATTAAGGATCCCTCATCATCCAAACATGTCCACTTTGTCAATGTTGTCACCATTAAGCCGAAAGATAAGGAGATAGAAGAGAGTGACAAGGATGAAGTTAGAGTAGAAGCCGAGACTAAGGATGAGAATAGGAAAGTTGAGGTTAACAAGGAAGAGGAATTAGAGGAGGTAGAGCCTATAGAAAAATACTTTGATAAGTTGCCCACTGAGGAAGAACGGGAGTACCATAAGGATTTATTCGATAGTCCCGAGAGACCATATATCTTCGGCACACCCCTTATCAAAATGGGAGACCCCTCTAACATTAACATCCCATGCAATATCGGGCACATGCATATATGGAAAGCTTACATCGACCCTAGATCCCCCGCTAACATCATGACTAGGACTTATTACAATTGGGTGATGAAGAAGCAACTTGATTTTAGGATGATGACCGGTAAGAATCTGATAAGTAATTTTGCAGGAAGAGTGAAGGGACTGCATGTGATTATAGGGAATCTCACTTATGAGATCGATTTTATGATAGTTGAGGACACTCGTCCGGTGATTGATGCTTGCCTAAGCCAAATAATATTCGGAAAACCATTTGTTGAGGCCACTAGGATGAGTTATGATCCGACTTTAGGGAAAGTTAGATTTAAGGAAGAGAATGATGAGGTTGCCTATCAAATGCCCTACAAGATTGAGCAATACCGCCTTCTCTCTAATTTTGAAAAAGGAACACAAGCAAGCGGCTTATTATAGGAATGAGGAGGATAGACGTAGAGGAGTAGAGTATGTAAAGAATAGAATGCCTGGTTTCTACAAGGAATGCTTGCAACTAGGTCCGGAATACAAAACTGGTTTAGAAGACGACCTAGAGAGTGGAACCAATGATGAGGTCACGTAGTAACCCATAACCTTGAGTCTAGCTACAAGACTCGTAAATAAAGAAAAGCGCTTCGTGGAAGGCAACCCATGTTTTGTGTGATTTTATTTTGTTTGATTGTTATTTGTTTCCGTATGCATGCTTAGTTTTTATTGTTGGTAGATCATGTTTCTCAATTAAAAAGTGGAAATACTTTACTTTGTTGTTTTAGCCTAGTCTTAACTCCACCTAAAGGTATTTTTGCAAAAGATAAGTGTAAGGGGAAACCCCAAATATGTTTTTAAGAAACAAACCGATCATGATTCTCCACAATATTAAATGAACATGTATATTCGTATTTGTTAGAGTCAAATGCTTGTATTGAGTCATGATGAAGTTTTGCAGGATTTTCCAGGAAGTAGGACCAAGTTTTTCCAGAAATTTTCCGAAAACTTAACATAAGAATTTTTGCAGGTCAATTCTGACGGCGTCAGGAGTTTACTCTTGACGGCGTCAGGTGTAAAAATCTGGAAATTTTACCGGTTTTGTTTTTCTAACGGAGTCTTATGGTTTTTGTGAATTATTAAGTTTTATAATCTCCAGGAGATCTGCAAACTTCATTCCACAAGCATTATATCTTATTTTGTTTTCTAGGATTTAGTAACTTATATAGGATGCCGCGGATTTTATGCGAGGTTGTCTTGTCTATTTTATCAGGTTTTACAGGTTATGTATGACAAGAAGATGATTTATATTCTGGAAGGGAAGCTTTGATTGTTCATTTTCTTGGAGGAAGATTTAACCTGGCCACCTTATTATCCATACCGAGCGAATCAGGGGAGTATTTGATTTCATTCTTTTTACTTATTTCACTTTTACATTCTTTACTTGAACATTGGGGACAATGTTCATCTTAAGTGTAAGGGGAGGGTAAAAAGATGATACCTTACATATGCACTTTCGCTTGAGTTTGTTTTGTTTATTGGTAGATGTGTAATAAAACTATGAGAAATACTTGTTAGTGTAATTTTAGTGCCAAATTTAAATTTTTTTACAACATTTAGGAGTGAAACTTTAGCCATAGCAAGCGTCTCATGGATAGGAGATTGTATGACTATCACATAACCGTATATTCAGAAAAAATTTCCACCCAAATATGTGAGGTTCGCCTTTAGATTTGATAGGAAAAGCATTTATTATTAGTGCTTATGAGTGTACCGGTAGTATTTAGATTCTAGAACTTGCGTTAGTGATGTATCCCGAGACCGCTAGTGAGACTACATTCGTGTGGTAGAATTTACTACATGATAAGAGGCATTAGGATTACCCTTGTGTTAAACCCGTATTATAATTACTTGACCATTTAAGTCATATTACTTGGCTAATTAAGTCAACTAATTTTTCCCACACCTTAGCGTTGTACTCATTTTTAGTACACGAAACCCCTAGTACACCCCTCCGAGCCTATCTTTTCGTTTCTAACTTTAAGCATTTTACTTAAAGGAAGAATTTGTTACACCCCACTTAAATGTACACCCAAATCGCCTTAGCCTTCCGTGTATGCGCTCATTTTTAGAGCATTATTGTTATTTGTTAAACCCTAAGTTAACTATCTAATTGATTACATGGTTGCTAAGTCGAGTCATATCCTTGTACATATTGTTTTGGGACGATTGGGACTCATGGGTAAGTACTTATTTTATGGAGTAATGGGGAAGAACATAATATTATTACCCTCATATGTACGTTAATCTTAAAAGTGCTCCAAGTGTTTTGATTTTCTTAATTCGAGTCATTAGATTAGTTAATTGTAAAGTATGTAAAGATTCAAGTGTAAGGGGAATGCTCAATTCCCTATGATGTATTATTTCGGATGGTAGGGTAAGAGGGTATGTAAAAAATAAAAAATAAAAATAAAAAAAAAAAAAAAAAAATGAGAGAAAAAAACATACGGACTACCATCCCTTTTCATTCTATGTTCATTTTATGTTTTTGTTATTTTTCATTTATTAGCTTAAGTCGAGTCTAGTCTTGGCTTAGCAACGCCATATTGTACATGTAATTAACCAAGATTGTTAACTCGCCACCAGTAAAACTTCCTTTATCCAACAAAACCGTGTATTTCATATCCCTACACCTAACGTTACAACCCTTTAAAAGACCTCTTTGATAGTTTATCCTAGGTGCTTACGCCATGTGGTGGAGGTTTGATCCTTTCCCAAGCCTATGGTAATCTATTTTGCTATGACAGGTAGTGAGAGATATCTTCCGTTTCCATTTTGTAATTTACACTTTATTACACCCGAAAGATGTGAGTATCTAAACACTATTTGTGAGGTGCTAGTGTATGACCTCCGTGCTTGTCTATTGGTCTTTAGTGGAACGATTATTTGTTGTAATTACTTTTATATTAGTGTTAAATGACCCCTAACTTGTATTTTGAGTAGAATAAAAGCGCATTTGCTTGAGGACAAGCAAATCTCAAGTGTAAGGGTATACGATGAGGCGAAAAATGATCCGTTTTTAGGGGGTCATTTAAGCCCGAATTCGAATTTATTTGATCGAATATTGCCCTAAATCGTTCTTTTTGTGATTTTAGGTATTTTTGGGAGTGAAATCTGGAAAAGGAAGCAATTCGGACGTTTTTGGAGCATAAAAGTGAAGAAAACGCCAAAGTCTTAATTTTCCATGCTGGGAACAGTAGGTGACGGCGTCAAGAGTAATTTCCTGACGGCGTCAAGAGCAAAATTCCATGACGGTCCAGAAGAGATTTGACGGCGTCACGAAGGTAGGGCGTCAAGAGTAAAAGTCATGACGGCCTGGAAATGATTAAGTCTTGATGGCGTCAAATGTAGATCAAGGCAGTCCGAGAAGAGTTTTGGCGGCGAGGTGACGGCGTCACAAGATTTGTCTTGACGCCGTCAGACCCCTTTTCCTATATATAGTTTTCTAATTTTTCACATTTAAAGAGAGAAGTTTAGAGAGAAGTTTTGGGAGAAACCCTAAGTACGATTTTGGTGTAACTTTACAGGTTTTTCAAGGGTTCCAACCCCTTGATACCTTGCATGTGTAATCAAGATAAGTGTTCCTTTAATTCAATCAATATGTCTATGTGTTGGTTGTCTATATCTTGTTCTTGTCTTAATTCCATCATGCTAGGCTAGATCTATCTTGTGTTTGCTTAGATCTAATGAAACCTAGATGTTGATTATGTGTTGATTACTTGTTTATTCTTGTCTTGGATGAATGATTTATATGTTAGGCTTAAGAAAACTGGCAGATCTCCAATTGGTAACATGCTTGAACGTCTTAAGAAACATGAACCGACGCGCACTAGGTCTTTATTGGTTGTATTTAATGCATGAGCCACTGTTTACAATCCCTATAGTTGTGCTGGGCATGGTGTAGGAGGAGATAAGAGCTCATAGAATTGGGGAGTTAAGTGTGCCACCCCATGAATGGTATTAAGGAATACGATCCGTCATCCATGCATTTATAACAAGTAATTAACGTGTAAAAGATGTCTAGGGAGTAGTGAAATCTAAGTAAACACATTTTCTCCAATTACTGCTCACAACTTTAGTATAATTCAGTTTATTTTCATTTTTAGTATTTTATTTTGATTGCATCTTAGTATTGGGTTAGTTGATTAGCAACTAATTCCGCCCAAATCCTTCAAACCCGAGATTTTTAATTGCTTTCTAAAAAATATAAAAATACAAAAATAATCTTCCTTCACCTTTAGAACTAGTATTTAGGTTTTCTAATCCTAGCGACACTATTCCTAGCTGAACGATCAATCCCCCGGTACTTGTCACTATACTATACTACAACGATCAGGTACACTGCCTGGTGGGGGTTGTAAGCTTCTCGAGATCCCTCGAGAGGTAAAGCCTGTTGCGATTCCCACGCATCAGAAATGTAAACAACTATGAGAATCAATAAACAACCAACTGATTTTAAACTAGATTATGACTATTTAACACTTAATAAGCACAAACAAACACAGAATGGCAATTAAAAGCAAGGAATCAGAAACTACAAAGAACTAAGATTTTTAGAGGAAAATTGAAATGAGCAAATTCTTACAAACCACCCCTAGCATGAACAAGGAGTTTTCCACTGATGCCTATCTTTAGATAGGCTAAGTACACTTCCAAATTTGTCCACCAATGCTTCTCAATACCTAAAAACAAAATCAAAACACCACAGTTGACTATGTTTGACTTTTTTATATTTTTGATCTTTTTCTAGTAACACTGAGTTTTACTTGTCTCTATAAGCTTTAACAAGCTTAAGGAACCTAAGTGACCCTATCTCAGTCCATGATCATTGATACAAATCACAATTAAGCTTGTTGAGAATTTCAGAAATTTACATAAATGGCAATAACTCAAAACAGAACTAAAACTTGTATTTTATAACTAGAAAAGACTTGGATTACAATAAAACAACTACTAAAACACTTGAATTATAAAAGTTACACTGAATTTGAATGCTAGACTTAATTCGACACTAATTTGACTAAAAATAACTACACACTTGCTTCCTTGCATCCTTCTTCCTTTTATAGCTGACTTCTAGGGTTTCCCCACTCCTCTGATCAAATCCCACCTTTAATTTCAGCCATTGGATGTCTGAGAGGCCCTAATTTGATGCCACGTGTTTTGGCGGGAAATACTTTTTTACAATTTGATTCTGATAACAGACAAGGGGGGGTGGTGGCATTAAATGCTGATGTGAGGGTAGGTGCAGGGGTTGTGGGGATGTGATAATGATACTGCAAGTGGTGGTGGTGGTGGGCAATACCAGGGTGGTTTGGTGGTTTGGCTGGGGGAGAGGGAAAAGGGAGGGGTTGACCGGTATTTGACCAAGGTCAAATATTTGACCCTGGTTTTATTAGAACGGGGTGGTGTAGGCTTGTGGTGATTTGGGCCTAAAGAGGGAATGGGCTTGGTATTGTGGATTGGATTGGTTTAGTTTTGGTTTGGAGTAGTATTAACTTTGGTCCGGTTATGGTTTTTTTAATTTCACAAGGACTAGTTTTGTAATTATTCGAAAGTTGGAGGGTGAAACTTGGCCATCTTCCAAAGTATTTCAAAGGTTCTTTCTTGCCAAGTTGTGAATAGTACATGGACCAAAGATGACTTTTCCATTTAAATTCCACCAGGGACTATTTCTGCCAAACTTTCAAACTTCAGGGACCAATTGTGTAATTTCACCAAACTTTTCCACCAAGGACCAATCCTGCCATAAAAGATTAGTGCAAGGACAAAATTTGTTTTTCTCAAAAATTTTAATATCTCAGGGACCATTTTTGACAATTTTCAAAGTTCAGGGACTAAACTTGCAATTTTGTGAAACTTTGCACCAAAGGACTAATTATGTAACTTTTTGATTTAAAAGGACCTTTGGTGACTTTTTCAAGTTTTTAGAATAACCAGGGACTAAATTTGACAACTTTTGAAAGTTGAGGGACTGAAACTGCCAATTATGCAAACTTTGTACATTTTTCATCTGTTTTTGATAATTTTGCATTTGAAACATGTAAAACACATTCCTCGGATATTTTCACTATTTTGATTCAATATTGAGTGTTTTTAGATGTTTTGGCAGTTCAGAATGGTATAAAATGATGAGTATTTAGACACTCATCAATCCCCCACACTAAAACATTGCTAGTCCCTAGCAATCTTTTGAGAAAAACCTGATGGATTTGAAAAACTTTTTACCAAAAGCCATCACTTCTGGAGTAGCCAGGTGTGAGAACTGTGGTACACCTGATAACCGTGTGATTTTGAGCAAACCACCAGCTGTCAATGGATTTGATTTGTCTTTACCAAAAGCCGTTTGCTTCTGGACTAGCCAACTCTTGATGGACTAAGTCAACATCTTGGTGAGCTGATTACCAATTATGGTTTTTCCACGGCTTTTACCACAAGCCATAATCTTGTGGGCTAGCCAACTCATTCGCTTTATGAGATATGGGGAGTTGAGGAACCATACAATTTTTGCCAAATTGCAAGCCATCAACGGGTTTGAGATGTCTTTACCAAGAGCCATTTGCTCCTGGACTAGCCAATCCATTTGTCATTTAGACTTTGGCGGACTGATTACCACAAAAATTTTGCAATAAAGTGAAAAAATTTTGAAAATTTTGGGCCAAAAATGGGGGTACTAGAGGATATAATATGATAAAATTCGCTAGAATTCCCCCCCCCCCCCCCACACTTAGAATTGAATATTGTCCTCAATATTCGAAGTCCCGGCTATTATGCCGAATCTCTGAATGGAAAATGCTAATATTCGAGACTAACTGTGGAAATATCGATTTTATTTTTCACTTTATTCATATTTACATACAATCATACTTTATTCATTCATTCATTTTTTTTTTTTTTTTTTGAGGATATATACATTTCAAATAGCTGCAGGGGACGGCCACTACCCCACACTAGGGTGTTAGAAAGTAGAAAGAAGTCAGAGACATGGGTGAAAACCCATGTTGTTGCTACTGTTTTTGTTCATCGAGTCGCTAGCTTGACTCGATCCCCGAATTCATTGGTTCGTGGGGAAAGTTTGGAGATCTGGGACAACCATTTGTGGTACATCCCCTCCAAAGTAGTGCTTTAACCGATGGCCATTCACTTTAAAGTTGGAACCGTCAGGTTGAGATAATTCAACAGTTCCGTATGAAAACACTTTTGTGACAGTGAATGGCCCAGACCAACGGGTTTTAAGCTTTCCTGAGAATATCTTTAATCGTGAATTGAAGAGAAGGACTCTGTCACCGATGTTGAAAACACGGTTTTTAATTTTAGAGTCATGTATCTTTTTGGTTTTTTCTTTGTAAATTAAAGAATTCTCATAAGCTTGATCACGAAGTTCATTTAATTCATTTAGTTGAACCTTGCGGTGATCACCCGCTGTGTGAAGGTCGAAGTTTGCATGTTTCAAGGCCCAGTAGGCCTTATGCTCTAGTTCGATCGGAAGATGACATGCCTTCCCGTACACTAGCTTATATGGAGTACACCCGATGGGTGTTTTGTAAGCAGTGCGAAAAGCCCATAATGCATCATCCAGCTTATCCGACCAAAAGGCACGGTTTTCTCCAACCGTCCTCTCCAGAATCCTCTTAATACCACGATTCGAGACCTCCACCTGCCCACTTGTTTGTGGGTGGTATGCAGTTGAAAGACGGTAAGTTATACCATATTTCAACATCACTTTTGCAAATTGTTCATTGCAGAAGTGTGTGCCACGATCACTGATAATGGCACGAGGAGTCCCGAATCTGGCAAAGAGAGATTTCATAAATTTAACAACTACTCGGGCATCATTGGTGGGTAAGGCTTTTGCCTCAACCCATTTTGACAGATAGTCAACTGCCACGAGTATATACTTATTCCCTCGTGAAGACGGGAATGGCCCCATAAAATCAATGCCCCACACATCAAATATTTCACAGACTTGGATGGCGTTTTGTGGCATCTCATTCTATTTGGAAATATTCCCGTGACGCTGGCAAGCTTCACAGGTTTTGATAAGTTCATGGGCGTCTTTGTAGATTGTGGGCCAGAAGAATCCCAAATCAAACACCTTTTTGGCGGTGTAGTTTGGGTTATGATGTCCCCCCGGGGGTCCATCATGACAGGCTTTAAGAATTTCCATGGCTTTTTGGCCATGGACACACCGTCGGATGACTTGATCCGCACATATTTTGAACAAGTAGGGGTCATCCCAGAAGTAATGTTTTATATCTTTAAAGAATTTTCTTTTATGTTGGGACGACATCCCTTTCACAACGAAATTACCCGCATGGTAATTTGCAAAGTCGGCAAACCATGGGGTAGTAGTATCATCCCGGGTAGAGATGAGATTGAGAGTCTCCAGAGGAAAAGTTTCATTAATTTCTTTTCTCTCGAGAATATCCTAATGAGGATTCTCTAACTGGGACAAGTGATCAGCAGCAAGGTTCTCTGCTCCTTTTTTGTCTCTTATGATTATATAGAATTCCTGAAGGAGCAGGACCCAACGGAGCAATCTTGGCTTTGCTTCCTGTTTAGTGAACAGGTATTTCAAAGCCGAGTGGTCCGTATACACCACGCATTTGGTTAAGATTAAGTAAGGCCTAAATTTCTCAAAGGCATATACCACAGCTAATAATTCTTTTTCTGTGGTGGTATAGTGCGTTTGAGCTTCACTCATGGTCTTACTTGCGTAGTGTATTGGCTGAAAATGTTTTGTTTTGCGTTGCCCCAGAACTGCACCAATAGCGAAGTCGCTAGCATCGCACATAAGTTCGAAAGGTAAGTCCCAGTCGGGGGCAACAAGGATCGGTGCCTCGGTAAGCCTTTTCTTTAAAGTAGAAAAAGCTTCGATGCACTCGGGGGAAAAGATGAAAGGAGCTTCCTTTTCAAGAAGATGAGTCATGGGCCGGGCTATTTTGGAGAAATCCTGAATGAATCTCCGATAGAACCCGGCATGGCCAAGGAAACTCCTTATTCCTTTAACAGTGGTGGGATGAAGCAGTTTAGCAATAACATCAATTTTGGCCTTATCGACCTCAATCCCACTTTTTGAAATTTTATGGCCGAGGACAATGCCCTCCTTAACCATAAAATGGCTCTTCTCCCAGTTTAGACAAAGATTAGTGTTTTCACAACGTTGAAGCATATTTTCTAAATGGGAGAGGCATGAGTCGAAAGAATTCCCGATGACTGAGAAGTCATCCATGAATACCTCCATGGTTTTCCCGATCATGTCGTGGAAAATAGCCATCATGCACCTCTGGAAAGTGCCTGGAGCATTGCATAACCCAAAAGGCATGTGACGATAGGCAAATGTCCCGTAAGGGCATGTGAAGGTAGTCTTCTCTTGATCCTTAGGATCAATGGGAATCTGGAAGTAACCCGAGAAGCCGTCGAGGAAGCAATAATACTCATTCCCCGCTAGTCTTTCGAGCATTTGATCCATAAAAGGGCAGAGGAAAATGGTCCTTGCGGGTGGCTTCGTTAAGCTTTCTGTAATCGATACATACTCGCCACCCCGTAACCAAATGAGTTGGTATCAACTCGTTAACCTCATTAGTGACAACCGTGATGCCACCCTTTTTTGGAACACAATGTATTGGGCTGACCCAAAGACTGTCTGATATAGGGTAAATCAATCCCGCATCGAGAAGTTTGATAACTTATTCTTTGATAACTTCGTGGATTTTTGGATTTACCCTTCTTTGATGCTGCACAGCAGGTTTGAAGTCCTCTTCCATTAGGATTTTGTGTGTACAGAAATCCGGGTTAATACCCTTAATGTCTAAGAGCTTCCAAGCAATTGCTTGTTTGTGGGACTTCAAAACCTTAAGCAGCGCGGTTTTCTCCTCATCCTTTAAGTCTTTTGCAATAATGACCGGTAACTTATCGTCACCTTCCAAGAATGCATATTCTAGATGAGGAGGCAGGTCCTTAAGTTCGACCTCGGGGAAATCATCATTTTTCTCAACATATTTGACTTCCGCGTTATGAAGTTGTGGAGGTAGAACAGGAATGGGAGAAGGATCTTTGTTCAATAACTTCTCAAGGAGAAGTATATCCCTCTCCGGGTCAATCTCTTGGTTATCAATTCCTTCGGGAACTGAATCACTTTTGAGAAAGGCCTCTAATTCCTCAAGGACGAAATCACTTCCCTCAAACGGAGTGAGGGAAGGAGAAGAATTAACGATTATGGGGTGAGAAGAGGGAGTGGAATTTCCACTCGTAGAACTATCAGCGAAGCCAAGGATTTCCTGAGCAGACTCCTCGGATGCAATGTCAATGACATCAATTCAGTTGACCGATTCAGCATCATAGTTCGAGGAGTATCTCGAGGTTTGATCAAGGTTGAACATTATCGCTTCATTGCCAACTCGTAACGTGATTTCCTCATCGAAAACATCGATTAATGCACGACCCGTCCTTAAGAATCCCCTCCCAAGAATGAGAGGAACTCTCGGATCTGCATCGAAATCAACAACGACAAAGTCTGCCGGAAAATGGAACTTTCCCACTCTCACAAATACGTCCTCGGCAATACCGAGGGGACGTAAAATTGAACAGTCTGCAAGCTCGAGAGTCATGCATGTGGGAGTAAGTGCCTGAAGAGAAAGCTTTTTCCAAACTGAGTGGGGCATTAAGTTGATGCTTGCGCCAAGATTGGCCAAGGCAAAGCACTCAACCATCCCCGGGAAAATACATGGTATTAGAAATTTCCCGGGGTCTCCTAGCTTCTCGGGAAGCTGTTTCGACAGAATTGCAGAGCAGTTTTCGTTGAGTGGAGTTCGTGCCATTTCAAAGAGTTTCTCTTTATTTCCCAGTAAGTTTTTGATTATCGATGCAAATTTGGGCATTAATATTAGAGCATCCGCAAAACTAATATCAAAGTGTAGTTCTTGGAAAATTTGGAAAAAATTTTCCATCTGATGATTAGCTTTTTCACGGAGCTTCTGATCTTGCAATCGTGAGGGATATGGAATCGATGGTTTTGGGTTGGCTTTTGGTATTTCAACAGGACCTTTGGGGATTTCAAACACGACTCTTTTAGGGGGAGTCGGGACCGGGACAACTGGAGGAGGGATGTCAGTGGTACCTCCGTTATTAGTAGGAAGTACCGTATCCGTAGTATCCTCAGTATCACATTCCTCTACCTGGACAGGAGAAGTGGTAGAAGGAGCTATGGGTCCTTTATAAGAAACTCCACTTCTTGTGGTGATCGCCTTTGCATCGCCCCTCGGATTAGCGATCGTGTTGCTAGGTAAAATACCTGAGCCCGAGGGTCGATCATTTAAAGACTTCTTTAATTCAGAGATTTGACTAACCAGCACTTTGTTAAATTCATCTTGGGATTTCATATACTGTTTTAATAACTCATCAGATGATGGTCCAGTAGGAACAATGGCTTGATTTTGATTTGGAAAATTTTGAGCTCGATTGTTCTGGAAATTCCCATGTTGCTGGTTGTTATTACCCTGGAAGTGGTTTTGTTGAAAATTACCTTGATGGTAATTATTCTGACCTTGATTACGGTCATAGTTTCCTTGGTTTTGATTATTTTGAACCTGGTGTTGACCAGAGTTGAAATTCCCTTGGTTGTTAAAACCTTGGTTTATTCGGTTCTGGTTCTGATTCTGGTTATAGTTCTGGTTTCTGTTTTGACCATTTTGGTTATGGGATTGATTAAACCCGGGTGGTCCAATGTAGTTATTGGAACGATAGCTCAACAGATTCCGGTCCCCTTGCGGTTGGTAGGAATTACCTCCCATATTGTAGGAACCTTGGGCTGCGAATACGTTCTCTTGAGTGAAGCCACCGGAGGCTGGGCACTCATGATATGGGTGTGGACCACCACATGTTTCACAACTGATAGTTTTATTCTGCTGATTGTGATTTGTCTGGTGAATCCGGAGAACCGCAGCAGACAAATCATCGAACTTTTTGGTAAGAGCAGCTATTTCATTACTTGCCGGAGTGACTGACTTACATGAGTCATTCCTCTCTGCGGAGGAGTCCCAAAAATTATGATGGGCAGTCAAGTTTTCGATTAAGCCATAGCACTCTTCAGGGGTCCTTTTCATAAAGGTGCCCCCAGCAGCAGCATTGATGGTGTCACGATGACGAAGTGTCAAACCATTACAGAATGTATCAATAATGATGACAAGAAGCATGTTATGATTAGGACACCGATCAATAGCAAGTTTGTAGCGTTCCCATGCCTCAAATAAGGACTCGTCGGGAAGCTGTCTGAAGTTACTAATATCGTTTCTCAGCTTTGTAACCATAGATGGTGGAAAATATTTAGCCAAGAACTTAGTAACCATCTCATCAAAGGTATGGATCGAATTCTTAGGAAGTCGATCGAACCAAGCAGTAGCATGATGAGTGAGAGAATAGGGGAACAGGTATAAACGCAGGCCGTCTTCGGTGACGCCATTTTGTTTCATGCTCTGGGTGATGGTTAAAAATTTATCCAGATGCTTGTTAGCATCGTCACCCGGCAAACCGTAGAACTGACACGAATTCTGGACTTGTTGTATCATGTTATGTTTCAATCCAAAATCCGTGGCTCCAATTGTGAGTGGTGCAATGGGTCCTCCCCTCCCTTGCATGGTAGGCTGACATAGTTCCTCCATAGTTCGGGTGTCAGGAACTACATCCTCCTTGGGAGGGATAGGGGGCTCGTCGTTCATTTTTAGTGAGTGTTCTTCGTCAACAGAACGTAACTTGGGTACGTTTTGCTGTTTTTTATTCTTTGCTTGTGAACGAGTGCGCATGCACTAAAACCAATTTTCAAAACAAGATCGAGGCAAAACCACAGTGAACTTAAATCCAATAATCGCAGGTGAATGGCTTCTTTGAAAAAGGTACACCACTCACAGGGATATAATGGCAAGTTTTTATCTTATGTTTGGGAACTTATTATGTTCACACCCCCAGTTGGTAGGTGTTCTGCCTTGGTTTGCGATGGTAAACTTTTATGTAATTATATTCACAGTAAAATGTTTTTGGCTTTTCGTGTATGGGTGAAAAAACTTGGACAACATTTTTGGAACTGATTCGTTAACCGAAATCGTTCCTTTAAGATTACTCGCAGGCTAGCGGGAGGAAATAAATGGATCCCTCTTCAGTTCGCAATTTAATGTCAGAACTTACCTTATACCAGCTGTTTCAGGTTGTAATCTTAAAGACAACAAAGTAATTTAACTTCACAGTTTGTTTTGTTGTTTATGATTGTTTTAGTGTTTCTAACACTTCAGGAGAAGTGCTAATGAACTTTTTTCAGATATTATTTTGATTTTCGCAAAAATTTACAAGTGGTGATATTTGTACAGGAGGGGTTTTGAAAACCACTAAACCTAAAACGTTTTGAAATACGCAACAACCTCCCCGGCAGCGGCGCCAAATTTTGACTCCTCCTAAACCAACCAGTCAACCGTGTGCAGTTGATAGGCCCACCTAGGAGAAAGTGCAAGTGTTTTTAATCCGTGGAAGTACAGGGAAATCCCCGGGTCGTTAAGTCCCAACGAGATTGAAATTGTATTTGTAAACGTTTGTGGAGTAAGTGGCACTGAGGACAGTAGCCCAGATGATATGGAATTGATTTTGCTACTGATATTTTGGTATTTGTACAATGATATAATATTCACAAATAACAGATAAACAGATATATGCACAACTTCACAATCGGGAATCAGGTAACAGACAGAAAAGTGGGTTTTGATAAATTACAAACTACATGGGGTGCTTTTGAAACTTTTGAAAACTTAAAATTAAAAGGAAATTAAAAATGAAAATGAAATTATGAAAATGATTATTTTACTATTTAAATATTATTTAATTAATAAAACTATTTAAAATGTAAATTAAACCTAAATTAAATTAACTAAAATGACAAATGTTACAAATTAACCTAAAAATTTGCAAAAATAATATCTAAACCTTAATTTGAACTTGAAGAAAGTATAAAAAATAAAAATAAATATTTTTGTCTTTTTATGAGTTTTTTATTAATTAAAAACTATTTAACTTAATTAAACTAATTAAACTACTTTAAATTACAAATAATACTAAATTAACTTAGAAAATTATGAGAAAATTTATAAAATTATTTAACCATCACAGGAATCCTACAAAATTATGAAAACTTCTAAAAATTATGTTTAAGGCTAATCCACTAATTAATTACCTTTTAATTAACTTAAATATAATTTAAATAATTAAAATAAGAAAAATGGAAAATGAACAGTAGAAACTAAAAATATATTTTCTAAAAGTCTTAACTAATTTATAAAACTTAGAAAAATTATAAAAACCTACTGTTGTTACTAAAAATTTAAGAAAACTAATTAATAACTAATATTACCTATTTAATTAATTAAACTAGTTTTAAATCTAATAAATAGTAAACTAATCAGGAAAAATCTAAGAAAATTATTTTAAATACTTAAAGGTACTAGAAAATTTATAAAATTATAAAAATGGAAAAGTGCTTATAAATATGCTGAAATGAAAAATGAAAAAGATAGTTTCTATTAAATAGAAGCTATCACTATTTTTATGTTTGCTTTTTTTGGAGTTTTTCTTTTAGACAGCTAAATATAAGATGAAAATAAGATACTTTTGTGAAACAACTTTTTACAAAGCTTAAAAATAAGCAGTGTGCACCCCCTTTACTTAAGCAGTTTGACTTTTATTGACCAAGTAGGCAAATAAGCTTGAATGACTGAATATGGGGTCCACAATGATGAAAATGGGTACAAATAAGTTACTTGAACTAAAATAAGCAAGAAACAACAAACTATGACCAATGATAAGTTGATAAGCAACAAAATAAGCACTTGCACTTTGAACCTTAACACAGACTTGGGACAAACTTGAGGACTGATTCCAGGTGGGGTCCACTTACTCCTAGGTCAAACCAAGGGTCAATTCTTGTGCCCTGGTAGGGGGGGGGGGGTTGTCAAAACCAAAAATGAACCACTGGGGTCCACTGAGGTGGTCTACAACAACCACCAAAGGTGGTGGTATGGTGTAGGTCTGCTGGTGCAGGGGAGGTTTCCTTCCCTGCAGGTGTGTTTCAAGCTTTGTGGGGCCCAGAGAAAATTCCTTAAAATGTAACAATGGTGAAACCTTAAAGTAGAGCTGAGGGCTGCTAATACTAGAAATTATAAAGCCTAGATCCTTACTCAAAAATCAAAACAAATCAGACCATTTTTTGCAAAAACTGAGACAAGCAACTTTGACTTTTTGAGTAAAACTTGCAAATTGACCTTGGTGAGCTTAGATCTAGATTCACTTATTTGCTATGAAATTTTTAACTATAAAGAAGCCAAATCAAGTACATTTAAACACTTGTGCAAGGATTTGAGATGTTGAGATGCTCAAAAACCTACACAGTTAACTGTGTAGGTGTTTTGTTTTGGATTTTGACTTTTTAATGTAACAAGACTTGGTTTTATGGTTGTTTTGTTCTAGTTATGACCTAAGTAACCTATAGGAACCAGAAATATCAACACTGAGATACCACTACCCTTTGAATTCCCTTGATCCAAACACACCTTATAAAGATTGATTTTATAGATTTCAAAGAGTTCCAAGGTTTTAGTCCACAAACTTGGTTTCAGAACCTTACTTATGCTAAGTTAAGCAGAATCAAACGCCTATTTTCTAGGTTTACCATAAATAACCAAGAGTTCTTAAGTAAACTAATTTGAATGCCAAATTATGAAATGTAAACAACTATGAGAATCAATAAACAACCAACTGATTTTAAACTAGCTTATGACTATTTAACACTTAATAAGCACAAACAAACACAGAATGGCAATTAAAAGCAAGGAATCAGAAACTACAAAGAACTAAGATTTTTAGAGGAAAATTGAAATGAGCAAATTCTTACAAACCACCCCTAGCATGAACAAGGAGTTTTCCACTGATGCCTATCTTTAGATAGGCTAAGTAGACTTCCAAATTTGTCCACCAATGCTTCTCAATACCTGAAAACAAAATCAAAACACCACAGTTGACTATGTTTGACTTTTTTATATTTTTGATCTTTTTCTAGTAACACTGAGTTTTACTTGTCTCTATAAGCTTTAACAAGCTTAAGGAACCTAAGTGAGCCTATCTCAGTCCATGATCATTGATACAAATCACAATTAAGCTTGTTGAGAATTTCATAAATTAGATAAATGGCAATAACTCAAAACAGAACTAAAACTTGTATTTTATAACTTGAAAAGACTTGGATTACAATAAAACAACTACTAAAACACTTGAATTATAAAAGTTACACTGAATTTGAAAGCTAGACTTAATTCGACACTAATTTGACTAAAAATAACTACACACTTGCTTCCTTGCATCCTTCTTCCTTTTATAGCTGACTTCTAGGGTTTCCCCACTCCTCTGATCAAATCCCACCTTTAATTTCAGCCATTGGATGTCTGAGAGGCCCTAATTTGATGCCACGTGTTTTGGCGGGAAATACTTTTTTGCAATTTGATTCTGATAACAGACAAGGGGGTGGTGGCATTAAATGCTGATGTGAGGGTAGGTGCAGGGGGTGTGGGGATGTGATGATGATACTGCAAGTGGTGGTGGTGGTGGGCAATACCAGGGTGGTTTGGTGGTTTGGCTGGGGGAGAGGGAAAAGGGAGGGGTTGACCGGTATTTGACCAAGGTCAAATATTTGACCCTGGTTTTATTAGAACGGGGTGGTGTGGGCTTATGGTGATTTGGGCCTAAAGAGGGAATGGGCTTGGTATTGTGGATTGGATTGGTTTAGTTTTGGCTTGGAGTAGTATTAACTTTGGTCCGGTTATGGTTTTTTCAGTTTCCCAAGGACTAGTTTTGTAATTATTTGAAAGTTGGAGGGTGAAACTTGGCCATCTTCCAAAGTATTTCAAAGGTTCTTTCTTGCCAAGTTGTGAATAGTACATGGACCAAAGTTGACTTTTCCATTTAAATTCCACCAGGGACTATTTCTGCCAAACTTTCAAACTTCAGGGACCAATTGTGTAATTTCACCAAACTTTTCCACCAAGGACCAATCCTGCCATAAAATATTAGTGCAAGGACAAAATTTGTTTTTCTCAAAGTTTTTAATATCCCAGGGACCATTTTTGACAATTTTCAAAGTTCAGGGACTAAACTTGCAATTTTGTGAAACTTTGCACCAAAGGACTAATTATGTAACTTTTTGATTTAAAAGGACCTTTGGTGACTTTTTTAAGTTTTTAGAATAACTAGGGACTAGATTTGACAACTTTTGAAAGTTGAGGGACTGAAACTGCCAATTATGCAAACTTTGTACGTTTTTCATCTGTTTTTGATAACTTTGCATTTGAAACATGTAAAACACATTCCTAGGATATTTTCACTATTTTGATTCAATAGTGAGTGTTTTTAGATGTTTTGGCAGTTCAGAATGGTATAAAATGATGAGTATTTAGACACTCATCAAATACCATAGTCACTGAGCTGACTTTTCATCTACAACACATTTGCACAGCATCCTGCAGCTGCAACATATTCAACTTCAGCTGAGGACATTGCAACAGATTATTGCTTTTTAGCACTCCAACAGACAAGCTTTCCTCCAAGAAATTGGCAGGAGCCTGAAGTACTTTTTCTGTCCATGTTGCATCCTGCATAATCAGAGTCAGAGTATCCTTTAAGATCAAACCCTGAACATTTGGGATAGTAGAGTCCAAGACTGGAAGTGCCCTTAAGATATCTTAGAATCCTTTTGACAGCAGAGAGATGAGATTCTTTTGGATCAGACTGATATCTTGCACACAAGCAGATTGAGAATTAAATATCAGACCTTGAGGCAAGAAGATACATCAGTGACCCAATCATGCCTCTTAAAAGAGTAGGATTAACTGATTTTCCAGCAAGGTCAGGTCCTAGATTGTTAGGAGGTACCATTGGTATTTTCACTGAGGCACAGTCACTGAGGTCATACTTTTTGAGTAGATTCCTAGTATACTTTTCTTGACTGATGGAAATGCCTTTCTCAGTTTGTTTGATTTGTAGTCCAAGAAAGTAAGTGAGTTCACCCATCATACTCATTTCAAACTTCTTTGTCATCAGTTTTTCAAACTGCTTACAAAGTTTGTAGCTTGTTGAGTCAAATATGATGTCATCCACACACACTTGGACTAAAATCACATCCTCTTTTGTCCTATAGGTGAACAATGTATTGTCAATTTTACCTCTGACAAACTTGTTTTGTATCAGGATGGCTGAAAGAGTTCCATACCGTGCCCTGGGAGCTTGTTTTAGTCCATATAGGGCTTTGTTAAGCTTGTAGACATGGTTGGGAAACTCACTACTTTCAAAGCCATGTGGTTTTTGCACATATACATCTTCTTTAATGTTACCATTTAGGAATGCACTTTTTACATCCATTTGGTAGACTTTAAAGTTCATGTATGTTGCATATGCAAGAAAGATCCTGATGGCTTCCATTCTAGCAACTGGTGCAAAGGTTTCGTCATAGTCAATACCTTCTTGTTGATTATATCCTTTTGCAACAAGTCTTGCCTTGTTTTTTACTACTGTTCCAGACTCATCCGTTTTAATCTTGAAGACCCATTTCATTCCAATGATAAACACACCCTGAGGACATTCAACTAAGGTCATGACATCATTTCTATCAAACTGTTCTAACTCATCTCTCATGGCCTGAACCCAACTCTCATATTTAAAGGCTTCTTTAACATTTTTAGGCTCTACTTCTGAGAGAAAATCAACATAGAGACACACATTGGCTGAGGCCGCCTTGAGTTTGGCAGCCATTCTCCTTGTAAGCATGCCTTCAGAGGGCTCACCTATGATGTTGACAAGTTCTATTAATTTGGACTTAGTCCAGCTATCCTGAGGTCTTGGATAGGAATTGGAACTTGTAGAGGTCTGATGTATACATGGAGTGGGGTGTAACATGGGTGCCTGAGGTACTTCAAGATTAAGATTTTCAGCAGCCTCAATATGATTAGCTTGAGTTGTGGTATTCTGAATAATTGGTTCAGTGGTGGTAGTCTCATTGGAGACTTGTTGAGTTTCTATGAACTCAGTGATGGTGGGTTGAGGTAGGTTGTATGGATTGATGTAGTATGAGACATCTGCATCAGCTTGGTATTGTGTGGAGAGATTACTCTCAGGGTGAAACTCATCAGGAGGATATCTTGATGAGTAATCAATACCAATTTCTTCTACAGTGGAATTTGAAAATCTGACAGCTTCAGTACTCTCATCAAAAGTGACATGGAAGGTTTCCTCGGTCTGTTGTCTCCTTGTGTTGAATACCCTGAAGGCTTTTGAGACAAGGGAGTACCCTAAAAAGTATCCATCATCAGCTTTTGCATCAAACTTTCCAAGATGATCCTTATGATTATGGATAAACACAAGACATCCAAACACATGGAAATAGCTGATGTCTGGAATTCTTCCTTTAAATAACTCATAGGGAGTTTTGTTATGTCTCTTCACAAAAATGTTTGGAGAGAGCAGATCAATGATTGTTCTAGCAGCCTCAATGAGGGTTATGTTCTCTCTTTCAGCAACTCCATTTTGTTTTGGGGTGTACGGGGAGGTAAAGTTTTGAGAGATACCCTTCTCATCACAGAAACATTCAAGGTCATTGTTTTTTAATTCAGTCCCATTATCAGTCCTGATTTGTTTGACCCTGATGTCATTTTGGTTTTCAATCTTCCTAATGAAGGACATGATTGTTTTAGCAGCCTGACTCTTTTTGGTCAGAAAATATACCCAAATATATCTTGAGTATTCATCCACAATGACCAGAGTGTACTTCTCATGGTGGATAGACATTGGACTGATGGGTCCAAAGAGATCCATGTGAAGTAGGTGCAGGCAGTTGGTGATAAAGGAATTTTGTTTGGTTTTAAAGGATGCCCTGTGGTGTTTACCTTTTTCACAGGCAGGGCAGGGTTTATCTTTTGAGAACACTAGTGATGGTAAGCTAAGGACTTTGTTTTGTTTGGCCAGGTTGTTTATGTTTTTGAAGTTCAGATGGGAAAGTCTTTTATGCCAAAGCCAATTGAGGGTTTCAGTGGCTTTAGCAAAAAGACATGTTCCATTCTGAGTGAGTGAGGACATATCCAAAACATAGACATCCTGCCTTCTTGGTGCAATAAGAACAACTTCTTTGTTTGCATTGAAGATAGTACCTTGCTTATCATCAGACTGAACTATGTATTTTGCATCACATAGTTGACTGACACTGATCAAGTTGTATTTAAGACCATTAACATAAGCAATTATAGTAAAAACTATTCCACTACAGTTTACCGAACCATAACCTTCAGTGAGACAAGATGAATTATCAGCAAATACCACCTTTGGTCCTAGTTCTTCTACATATTTGTGCAGATATTCCTTCACACCAGTCATGCTTCTTGAACATCCACTATCAAGATGCCAAACAGGATCTCTGGCATGTCTCTGCACAAATGTAAACTGAGTTAGTTTTTCTTGTGAACCCACTTTCTGGTGGGTTTGGCTTTAATGGCCTTTTTGAACTCAGATATTGATCCATGATCAATGGTGGTGTGAATGTTGCTTCCACAGATATTGCATCTGGGAGAAGGGGTAGTTTGTTGGGTTGGCTTGGTGATTCCTCTCCTGGACTGAATGACTTGTTCATGTCCTGAACAGTCATGAGTAGGATCTCCACAGATATCACAACATGGATACATCAAACAATCATCAGGGAGATGATCATTGAATCTACAGTGAATGCAAGGTGTGAATGGTTTAGCTTTCTGCCTTATCTGTTTGGAGCCTGAGGCATAGTTATGAGACTGAGCATTGTGATGGGATACAGCACTTCATGAGACTGTGTAAGATAGATGATCAGAGGTTCTGTGATCATCCTTTTGACATATCATGCAAAAAAGGATTCTATAACAGCCATCAGTGGTATGTGTTGTATAACTACACAATTCACATCTCATTTTTGGTTAAGGTGTTGCCTTGGATTTGGTAGAACTTGAGGAAGCTGGTTTAATTTCCTTTTCCAAAGGTTGAGTTTTCTTCTCAGATGATTCAATCTTTTCACTCAACTTCCTAACAAGTTCAGCCAACTGATCAAATTTGGAGTCAGGGTTGTCAGTGATAACCTCATTTGAGATTGAGGTTGTGGATTCATCATTTGGAATTGAGACTTCAGTGAGTGGTCTTTTCAAGATAGTTCTTCCTAAACCAGCCTTCTCTCTTGGAGAGTGTTGAGTATACACCAAGGGTGTTAGCTCAGAGCTAGGTTCAGCTCCCTAAAGAACTTTCAGTGGTGGGAGTGGACTCTGTGATATAGGTTCAGACTCATTTATGGACTCAGGGAGACTAGACTCATCAGTGACACCAAGCATATTTTTGATGGCCTGACTTTCAGGTTCCAATATTTTACCAGTGTTAAAGTTTGGTAGTTTGCTATCTGGGTTGACTCTTTCAATCCAGTCACTGAGTTTTGGTGCCATTTCCTTGTTAAAGGATATGCCTGAAGGCAGAAATGCCTTTTCACCATGATTCTCACTTGAGGACTCAGCGTTTTGATCTTCACCAATAATAGCTTTCTTATTACTTGGTGTGAGACTCACTGAGTCAAAAACCCTAGGGTTTTTCTGAGTCCACTTATATATCACAACATTTTCTTTCTTAAGTTCATCCTGAAGAGCTTGATTTTGTTTTACTAGTTCAGTGTTTTGAATTTGAAGTGTAACAGCCTCAAGTTTTGCTTGTTTTAAAACCAATAATTCATCTCTACACTTGTTTAATTCAAAAGCTAACTTATTGAATTTTGAAAACAGATTTTGTCTTTGCTCTTCAACGAACTTAATATCTATATTTAAGTAGTTTAAGTAGGATTGCCAATCAGCATCATCATCCATAGATAACAAAATGTTTACCTTTTTCATGGTGATGTTGACCCATTCTCCATTTCTAGCATGGCTTTTTCCAACAGCCAGCTTGTTGTCATCTGAAAGTGCCATCAGTGCACTGACCCTTACTTCTTCATCAGAGGAGACATCTTTCTCATCCCAATCATAGGCTTCAGAAACAAGTACCTTGTTCTTGCCTTAAGCAGGTTTAGAAGGTGCAGCCTAAGGTATTGAGGGAGTTGTCTCAAGGAGAGCAAGTTTAGCTTTGGCTTTTCTGTACTTTGCTTCAAAATCCTTTTGAATATTTGCATTTTGAAAATGTTGAGTGGATTGAAGCATTTTTGGTTGAAACTTGCTAGTTCCTGAGGAAGAACTACTACCAGATGGTTTGTATGAAGGGTCTGAGGTTATTTTTGAAAAACAGTCTTTAGCAAAGTGACCCTTTTTGCCACAGTTGAAACATTCAGTGGATTCATTTGCCTTAGCTTTTTGAAAATTTGACTTGTTTCTTTTAATAAAACGTTTTGAGTTTGCTAAAAGAGCCCTTTCTTGAAATTCAACTTGAAGATCATTGAGGTACTCTTCACAGGTTCTCATATCAACCTCATCATCAGAATCATCTTGAAAATCCTGCACAACACCATTAGAATAGAAGGCAATGGATATGGGTGAAACAGTCAGGGCTTTTTTGGTTTCTTGAGCCTTCTCAGGGTATCGCCTTGCGATTAGGTTGTCTTCATAGATAAACTTCTCATATATTTGAGGAAGCTCAAGGTTCTGAATGTGATTAGCATTCCTAAGACCCTGAAAGAAGTTTAACCACTTCTCAGGGAGAATGTTGACAAAGCCAATGTTAATTTCATGCTCAGACAGTACTACACCATCATTTGAGAGCTCATTGAGCAAGGTTTTGTATCGGGTATAGGTCTGAGAGAGACTTTCAGATTCTTTGGCCCTGAAAGTGTTATACTCAAGTTTCAGGTCCATGATCCTGTTTTCCTTGGTATTTGAGGGACCTTCAAAGCTATGAACCAAGTCAAGCCAGGTTTGTTTGGCTGTAGGACAGTTAATGACTGATTCCATTGTATCGTCAGGGAGACACAATATAATAATGCTTTTTAGGCGTTGGTTCTGATTGACCACCTTCTTCTCATCAGGAGTCCATTGTGCTTTAGGTTTGGGTAAACCTTGAGCAGTCGTTGGGACAAAGGGGCCTTCATTGATGCACGTGATGTAGTATGGTTCCATACCAATCAAGTAGAAAAGCATACGCTTTTTCCACTTGCTAAATTTTCCAGCTTCTAGTCTAAGAGCAACAGCTGAATAGCTACCTCCTTTTTTATCAACTAGCTGAGGTACATCGCTATCAGCCATGGTGGGATCTTGATTTTAAAAACTGAGCACTATTTTTTGTTTGAAAGATATTGAAAAGTTTTACAAATCAGAGGCTCTGATACCACTTGTTGGACCCTTTTACTTGGTTATGGTTAACTACAAAGTTAATCTAACCAAGTTCCATGATGTAGCGAAGTATTGGTTAATTATCAAAAGTAAATAAACGTAAAAGATAAGGCATAAAGTTTTCAACGTTTAATTCTTTATTAGAATTTAATCAAAAGAATTATACCCAAGTGTTTGCGGAACAACACTTGGGATTGAAATGACAAGTATGGTGTACTCCTCACTAAACTCAAACTAAGTTTGAGTGACAACAAAGATCCTACTGAGCTATCTCAGGGATTGTGTTGTTCTTTGGAGATAGTAAAGATTTGGTTTGTGAATGTCTAAGCATTGAGTGCACAAACGTAATCTTTACCTCTCCCATTTATTCTCTATTTATACACAAGTAGATTCTAACACATACCTAATGGACAAAGACTACAAGACAAATTACATCATCCTACATTGGACAAAATACATAGGTATTTTGTCCCTGTTACAAATGGCTATAAGTAGTAAAGGTCAAGGATGCTTTCTGGTCTTCAATGTTGACACATGTCTTGGTATTATACTCATTCAAGGAAAGTTGACCTTTGCATGATAAGGACCTTCCCTTATCTATTCAAACTTATCCCGCCTAATCCCGCCTTTACTTTAGTCTTTGTTCATTCAGTGATCTTACTTGGTGAGGAGTCATGGGATCAGTGAGTTATTGTCATCCCTCACTGAGTCCATCATCTTCTTCTTTGGCTCAGGTATCATTCACTGAGAACCGCCTCACTGAATGGTGAATCTTTCTTCATAGATCCTCCCTGAGCATCTTGAGGATGACTCACTGAACAACTATGCATTCAGTGACTTGTTTGGTGTTCTCGGTTATCAAACACTTAGGATATTTTATGTTCAAATCCTAGATTAAGGAGTTTGGGTTTTAACAGACCCAACATGATCCACCTCCTTGCTTGCTTGCTAGGGAGGTGTTAGGATGCTAGCTTAGTATAAGGGAGGTGCTAGGGTGCTTGGTTGAGGTATTGAGGTGCTAAGGTAGCTTAATTTAAGCTTTAGGTTTAGTTTTGACTTAGTTTTGTATAGTTTAAGATTTGGTCCTAGCTTAGGGTTTAGTGCCTAAATATGGGTCTTATGGGTGTTTAGTGACTAAGGTTAAGTCTTAGGAGGCTTATACTAAGTGGTGGTAGCTTATGGTAAAGATTTGGGAAAGTTTAACCTAGTTTCCGGGAAGTTATTACCTAATTAGGGTTTTGTGCTTAAGGGACTTCTACCTAGGTTCTAGGGGGTTGTACTATGATCTAGGAAGCCTAATATATCCTAAAGTTGCAAATGTAACTTATACCTAAGCCTTGAATACTTTCAAGCTAGTTCAGATAAGCAATTAGGGTTTTAAAGCTAACCGGGAACACATAGGTACAATTAGGGTTTTCTGATGTGTGTAGTGTACTAGAGTGATAGTTTACTTAGTGAAAATGTGTTTGTAACCTTGACTCGACATACCTGGATGTTTACATCAAGTAAACATAGTGGTGGTTGGCATAGGTGGATACGTGAGCTTGTCTAGAGGTTAGATAGACAATAGTGGTATAGCAAAGCAAAAAATTTCACTCGGGAAATAGCTATAGGCATTTCTAACCTAGATTGTGCTTAGTAAAGGCCTAAGTTAAGTTAGTAAGGCTTTGCTAACCTAAAGGGAGTTAGTGGGGAAGTTAGTGGGTTGCTACACCTAGACATTCATTTGTGCTATGGATGGCAGTCTAGGATAGGCTTATGACTCAAGATAGAATTGCAATATGGAAACCAAATGATGATATGAAGTGTGTATTCTGCAAACTTAACCAAGATTCTCATGAGCATTTATTCTTCCAATGTAAATATACCAAGAATATCTGGACTGAGATGCAGAAACTTATTGATAAGAGGTTCTCCTTCAGTTGGCATAACATAATTGATGAGTTCTCCTAGTTAAAAGCAAATAGAAGCATATGGAGTGTTATTAGAAGATTAGTATTGGGAGCAACAGTGTACTTTATATGGCAAGAAATGAACACAAGGTTATTCAAGAACAATGAGAGAAAATGAAGTGATAATACATAATATCATGGACAATATTAAATGGAGAATTATGAGCTTTGTTGTGAAAGAAACATGTCAGGGCAGTTGAAACTAAATGGAATGTGTAGTTAAGGAGGATCAAGAGCATAGCTACAGAAGGTGTAGATAAGTGAAGAATTAAGTAGAATGTATTGTTGTGTCTTGTATCAAGGAAAGTATTAGTAGTATAGAATGTTTGTTTTTAGTCAAGCTAATTTGTATTCCCTTCATAAGTTTCAGAAGTAACAATATGGGGTATGTCCATGGTTGTGATGAAACTTGGTGTATTTTTTTTGTGATTAATAATATTTTACCATTTAAAAAAAAAAAAAAAAAAGTTTGGATAAGGGTGTAAAACATATAGATTGTTATATTAAAGGGGTGATGTTTAAAAAAATGTAGTGAATACTAGGGGTGGCAATTCGGGTAAGGTTCGGGTTGTCAGGTTGGCGGGTCAGAAAACCCCAACCTGAACCTGACCCATTTAAATCATCGGTTCAGCTATGTCAACCTTAACCTGTTTACACCTAACCCGAACCTGGCCCATTTAACCCGTATATATACTTAGGTTGACAGGTTAAATAGGTTACATGGGTTGAATATGTTAAACGGGTTTCGAGTTGACCCATTTAAACCGTTTTATATATAAAAGTTAGCGCATTACACGAGTTAAATGGGTTAAGCGGGTTAGTGGGTCGACCCGTTTAACCCATTTAACCCGTATAATTAAATATAAATCATTTTTAATTAAGAAAAAAAAAAAAAAAAAAAACTTAAACGGGTTGGCGGGTCGACCCGTTTATTTTATTCCCAACCCAAACCTGACCTGTTTAATAAACGGATTAGATAGGTCGACCCAAACCTGACCCACAATCTATTTAGCTCAACCCAAACCTGTTAATTTTCGTATCGGATTCAGGTCGAGTTTCGTGTCGGGTCAGAAATTGCCGAATACAATAGATGATATCAGCATATAAGGTAAATGTTAACATGTGTCAATATTACATATAAAAGTGGAGGGTGACATTCAAAAATCTAATAAAAAAAAAAAAAGAAAACCACAAATATAGAAAATCTTTGTCATCATCATCAGACAAACCCTAATTAACCTGAAACTCCAATGAAACAAGAGCGTGACGAATTCATGGATGCACTCGATGAATTCCCCTTTTTTGATGCTCCCAATTCTTTTGATCCAATTCCACCGGACAACTTCTCTTCTTCCGCGGGTCTTCGCCGACGCCGAAAACCCAAAAACACATCCCCGGTAAAGCCCCACAAATTTTTATTTAATGTTAAGGAGGATAATACTAGTGTAATTACAGATGTTACTCATAATGTTAATGATATTCATGATGTTAGTATTAGTGATGTCACGGTTAATTCGTCCAATTCTGTTGGTTTAAGTTTGGCTTATACTTTAGTTGGATTAGTATTTAAAGCAATTGCCTTTCAAACAAGTGTGTTACTTGCCTTTGTTACCTTTCCGGTATGGTTTATGCATTCGTCCTACCTTTTTTTGACGGACCCTTTTGCCATTATGAGACGTCTTAAAGGTTTTCTACTTCGGAGGCTGAGTATATGTTTGGGTCATGTCAAATGGGTTTTGTGCAAATGGGTTAATAGGAATAAATCCACGTGGAGATTGTGTATCAAACTTGGTTTTGGGTTGTTTTCTTCGGTTTGTGTTGCTTTTGTTTTGGTTGGGTTGGCCATTTTCGCGGCTGTGGTTACTGGTGTGATGATGAAATGGGTCGTTGATGAGCCTGTGCGAATGATGGAGGAATTGAATTTTGATTAC
>JARVZY010009928.1:0-28286 GCA_030686995.1 Artemisia argyi | reverse complement strand
AACCCACAAGTTTTAAAAGTTACAAAACTCACCCAAAACTTATATATATAAATCGTATAACACAAAATCATTTTAAATTTGAAACCCTAACTAAATCAAATCCATTTTAATCATTACACCATCATTAAATGTCATTAAGAATTACAATTACAAGCCCTAATTCACAAAAACTCAAATTGCATGAATTTATATTTTTCTTTTATACGTTTTATTTAAAAATCGATAAACCAAAAATAATTCGAAAACACATGATTCAAGCCATGATAATTCTTCCAACATTTTTACAGATCACTATACATTATAACAAGTGTAAATAAATTATATTAGGAATTTTTATGAACCGCATGGTGTATTTTACGATTTACACATGTTTTTAGGGTTTAATTCACCAAAACGATATAGAGCATGCATGGATCGATTAGAGCCTTTTAGATGATGTTAATAGGGTGTAAGGGAACTGATAAAAAATACCAAACCAATAGTTGGACGTGTGGAACAAGCTGTACGAATTGTTGTATATGCGTATGGACAAAAACGAACCCAAAATGCTCACGACTTCACCAACGATCTTCCAACCTTGTAAACATTTTTCGTGGGTTGTATATGATGTAAGAATCACCATAAAAATAAGAAATAATTTTTGTGGAGGTCGAATGATGTATAAACAATTTTACCTTGTTATTATGCTCGACAAAGAGAAAACCAAAACCACGATCGTATCAAGCTCCAATAATTCGAATAGGATTTTTCTTAGACTCCTTGAATGATGTTTGATCACAGAAAATTTTTTGGGAACATTATGGATGTCGAATGGAGGCTTAGGGAAATTGTTTGTGTGTTTATTTTGGATCGGCACTTTAGGGTTTATGAATAAAATGTATGGATTGACTTTAAATTGATATTTGCCGTGTGATATAGGGGATAAGACCAGAAATTTCGTGATTATAGGTGGGAAAATATTTGGTGATAATTATCTTCCATATTTATAAAGATTTACATCATTTTAATTTAATTTAAATCACTTTAAAATCAATTTTATCTCAATCGGCCCTATGAGGGGTATTTTAGTAATTTTGTATCTTGTATAAATGTTAAATGAAGTTGTTAAAGTTTATTTTGGATCATAACTTGTTCATTGTTAGAAGTTTGGGGATTTATTTGATACTTTATAAGCTTTTAAATTAATTTTTTAAACTTGTAGGGGCATTTTGGTCATTTCACATGCTTTTAGATTTTAGGTGTTACAAGTGGCGTCGCTTTGCTTGTAGTTAGTCCTGAGCTCTCACTCATATCAATTTGTTCATCGGATGGCTTTACTAGCTCGAACTGTTGTATCAGAGTTGCTAATGTTAAACGCAAAGCCTTTAGGGCAAAGAATACACCAGGGCACATTCTTCTACCACTTCCAAATGGGAGCAATTCGTAATGTTTTCCTTTGACATCAATATCCTTGTCAGTTATCATGAATCGTTCAGGTTTAAACTCGTCAGGATCTGGCCAAATATTTGGATCACGTTGCAATTTCCAAAGATTTACTAACAAACGTGTGCCTTTGGGGACATTGTAGCCACTCACAACACAATCTTCCATAGACTCGTGAGGAAGAGCTAGAGGACCTGCCGGGTACAAACGCAATGTTTCTTTGATGACGGCTTCGAGATAGAATAAGTTTTTCATGTCTGATTCCTCCACTAGTCTATCTCTTCCAACATGCTCATCAATTTCTTCTTGAACAGTTTTTAATGCTTTTGGATTATTGAGCAACAAAGATAACGCCCATACTAAAGTTACATATGTTGTGTCCAATCCAGCAGTTATTAGTGCCTGCAAGATTTAAGTTAAAGCTTATTTATCGTTCCGTATAGGGAATAACTAATTCAAGAAGTTTCACAAAAATAAATTAAAACTGAACAATATTTTTCTAGGCGTTGTATTGGTTTCTTAATGTATCTATCAGAAATTATGAAGTAAATCACTTCAAGAAATTAGCTTTAAAAAACCTGATGTCAATCAATAACTGTCTAGTTTTTCAGTGCCTACAGAAAGTTTGGGTAAAGATGTAGACGACACAAAAAGTTTGGAAAGATTTTAACTTTTGGGACACTTTGTTTTGACAACAAAAAACGTGTCCGGGAACCACAAACGTATAGACTAAAAATAAGAGTACTTAATTCTTATTAATACAGTAATCTTTTAGTAACAATAAAGCATAGTAGTGACTCTTTCTCTGTCAATAATACGTAAATAATACTTTCCTTCTACTGTAATGGTAATAGTAGTGATACAGATCAAACGTTAGTTTACCAGACATGAGGCTTTGATAACTGTATCGTGGTCAAAACCCGGGAAATCCTCTTTTGGAGCACCTTGGAGGCTAGAAATCAAGAAATCCAAGAAGACTTGGTTTCTTTCGAGTTGTTGGCCCGACTCTATTTCTCTCTTGTGCGCCTGTAACCATCTGTCCATGATATTGTCCATTTCTTTCCATACTAGCTTCATTTCTTTCTCATATCCTCCCAAGTCGAAACGATCCATATATGGAATGTAATCTGACGCCACAAAGGCGCCCAATAACTCAAAATTTTTCTTTATCACATTTTGAAAATGAACACCTTCTTCATCATTGATAGTAAACCTTTTTCCTGAAATAACTCTAACTACAATGTTTAGTACCAAAGTCCCAAGCCATTGTTTCATATCCACCTTTACCATATCCGAGCCTTCACTCTCTTTGTTACTTTCCCAAGCCTCGTGGATATCTTTCAAGGACTCTTTAAGCTCTGATTCTCGAACATGCCCTAGCATCTCAACTCGGCGTTGAGAGAGAACCTCGAGTGTGATAATCTTGTGCACTTGTCGCCAGTAATCTCCATATGGAGCTAGACCGAACATGGCATAGTTATATCCCATGATCTCCGCTGCCTTTGATTTGGGTCGACTTGCAAACACTTTATCGTTTGTGGTAAAGCACTCTTTAGCTATCTCTCCACTACTAACAACCAAAGCTTGGTGGAAACCAAGCTTGATGGTGAAAATAGGCCCATATTTGTCTGCCAAGTCGCCTAAAACTTGTTGAGGTGGTCGAGATCCGCCTAGAAGATGAAGGTGTCCGATTATAGGCCATGCGCCTTTTGCTCGAGGCGGTGCGTTGTGCTTCGATCCATTTACCCTTGTTTTGTTCAAGATCAAGAAAGCTATTACAAGAACAAATAAGAATGTTGCTACAATTGTTGAAAGTGTGAGATGGAACTCCATGCCTTGTGTATGCAAACAATGTCACAAGTGTTATTATATAGGGAAAATTACCTGGTTAGATACTTCCAAAAGTGTTCTAAAAAAAAAAAAAAAAAAAAAAAAAAAGACAAGTTTCCAACCATTTGGACATGCATTTCGTGACCTCAATTCATAATAAAGTCATCTTGATAGCAATTGCGAGCCCCATTCGATCCTATATTCATTTGAGACATTCTTAAAATAAAAGGCTTAAAAAACTAAGATTCAACATTTGCTTATAATGACAAATTTTAATAAGTACATCTTTAATAGCATTGGTCGCAACACTTAAAGCACTCTTTGTATATATGTTTAAAAAAAAATACAAAGTAATTTAATATAAGAATAAAAAAACATCTATAACTATAATTACCTAATAAATATTATCTTTAAAACACCCTTATATAAAAAATACTTGTTATTATATATATTGTACAAACTAATAAAACGCACAGAGCTTCATATAATTTATATGTAAACAAGTTGATGGAACATATGGTTTTATAAAACGGACCGGACCAGCGGTTTCAACCGGGAATCGGAGACACCACCTGTTCGGCTAGCCCATAAAAGTCGTCCGAAGACGATATTATTAAATCAATAGATGCATACTAAATTACAATGTTCAAAAAATATTATTAAATCGCAAAAGTGCCTCGAGAACCAAAATATACACCTTTTAGATTTTTTTTTTTTTTTTTTTTTTTTTTTTTTTTTTTTTTTTTTGTTAAAACTTACCGTAAAAACTAAAAACTTTGTTTTATAAAAATCAGACGATTTTTTCAAAGCATAAGATGCAAAGGTGCAAAATGCTAATTATATATTATATATTTATTATATATATATTTGTGTAATAATAATTATACTTTTTAAAGTAATTATACTTTTTAAAGTAACCCACATGACTTATTGAATATTTAGTTTTTCTTTATCTTTATAAGTATCATCCATCTATGTGGGACAAATATAACAAATATTGTTTTTAAAGAATGTAAGTGATTTTTAAAATTCGATATTGTATTATTATTTAATGATAACTTGCTACTACGAGTCATTATCAACTACTTTAACCCCATACCTTTACAATATACTTGCTACCATCTCAATATTGTCACAAAATCACATGGATAATATACAGTTTTATATGAAAAATATTGTTATTACATAAAATTATTGAAAACTAAAATTGTCGTCATCCGTATATCTATTGGATCTTAAAATATAGAACAAAAAGAATTTTTCGTTGAATATTACAATTGTACATGTCGCTACAACGGGCGGGTACCCTGCTAGTGGCTTTAAAAGTTTGTAAGTGGTCTTTTGTTAAAAAAGAGGAAAATAGGGTAACTCATAACATAGCTTTTTTGGCGTAAAGTTGTTTTAATGAGATTATGTTAGACGGTAATGTTTCAAGTTGTGCCAATTTATGGATGACTAAAGATGTACTCTTATCTAACATGGAATGATATCTCTTTCATTATATTAAAAAATAGACAAAAATACATCGTTGATCCCTAAACTTTTCACGAACCATCGCCATGGCCCTTAACTTTTCAAAATCGTCGCCATGCATCCAAAACTATGGATTTTGAGGCCGAATGCGTCACTTGACCCGAAATGGTGAGGTCAACGCTCAATCTTGGTTATTTTTCCAAGGGCAATTTAGTTCAACCACATTTACAAATAGCATATATGGTTTATGTCTAACCCGACATTATATTAAATTCTATAAAATCCTAAACTATCAACAACACAATACACATAGATTCAATCAAAATAACTAAGAATGGCACAAAACGATAAGGGGAAGGTTTTGTACACTGGGTTGAGGAAAGAGGATTGCTCCAAGGAACACCGTTTGGGTGCTAAAAAGGAGAAGGAAGAGGCTGCCGACAGTGTGTTACCAAAGTTTGATGATTTGGAAACAAGGATTACAAAACTTGAAGCTCTGTTTAAATATCTAAAGGAAATGAAGGAAATGAAGGAAAATAGTGATAGGGAAAGTTGTGGGTCTAGCTAAGTGTTTGTTTAGATGGTAGTGAAGTTTGTAATGGTTGTCAACACGAGATCAATCAATAAAAATCTGGGTTTTGAATAAATGATAGTGTTTGGCAATAATAATTTGCATGTTGTTGTTAATTCTTTAGCTTGACTGTTACAAGTCAATTTGGCAGTTTGATTATTAGATGTCTAAGTAATTAAACGATTTGCCTTTTTAACTATAGTGGGTGTTTCGATTAGCATTAGCATATTGGAGTAACATGTTAAAATATGTAAAGCATTTGCATTTTTAACACATGTAGCCTTGTACAATTACTGAGTATGGTTTGAACATAGGTTCATCAAATGTTAAGTGGCCACTGTGTTTGGTTTTGCTGATACAAAGGTGTGATCGATTGTGGTGCGTATACCATCACATTTAGCATTTGGTTAGTTTGACTTTTTAAATGTCAACGAACATCTAATATGTACAGCCATAAAATATAATGTATTAGACAACATAAGAATGACTTAACACACTGATTTTTTAGCATTTAGCATTTGGATAGTTTGACTTATAGTAGTCAACTGGCCAAACAATGTCTAATACAACATGACAATAAGTTAAAACATTGTCTGATACAAGGTTCTACTGATAATTAACACAAAATTGGAGAAGACGATGCGGCCTTCACTGCATAACCTTCACCTGATGAACCTTCTAACGATGTACATACTGGAACTAGATTATCAACATACAAAAACATTCATCCTGTCACTGATTGTCAAACTGCAAATGTGCCTGGAAAAACAAGTATCCAAACACCAAATATTCAAGTTATATAAGGTATAATTGGTGTAACATAATATAAAACACAAGCCATGCAATTCAAAATTGAAAGCTTAGTTAGGATGGCTGATGTATGTGGGATTGCGCCCTCGCAACAGGTTTTACCTCTCAAGGGATCTTGAGAAGCTTGCAACCCCCACCAGGCAGTGTACCTGATCGTCGTAGTATAGTATAGTGTACCGGGGGATTGATCGTTCAACTCAGGAATAGTGTCGCTAGGATTAGAAAGCCTACTAAACTAGGTCTAGAGGTGAGGGATGATTCTTTTTTGTATTTTTTATATTTTATGAAAGCAAGTAAAATCTCGGGTTTTGAAGAAGTGGGCGGAATTAGTTGCTAGCCAACTAAACCAATTAACTAAAGTTGCAATCAAAATAAAATAAAATAGATGAAATTAAACTAATGTGGTGGAAACAATAATGAGAAATGATGTGTTTACCTAGATTTCATTACTCCCTAAATATCTTTTACCGGTTGATTAGCTTGTTACAATTGCATGGATGACGGGTTATATTCCTTAATACTAGTCGTAGGGCTGTGTACAATATTCCCTAACTCTATAAGATCCTACTTCACTCCTATGTCGAGCCGACTAAAAGCTCCTAACATGGGATCATTAGAATTCACTTATGCATTAAATACAACCAAAAATCGTAGTACACCTCCGATCATGTTTCTTAAGACGTTCAAGCAAGTTACCAATGGAAGTCTGCCAGTTTTCTTAAGCCTAACATTGAATACAATCATCCGTAACAATTATAAACAAACAATCAACCAATAATCAACATCTTGGTTTCACTACATCTAAGCAAACACAATAAAAACCTAGCCTAACATGTTAAAAGAAGATTACGCATAAGATAGAATCAAACAACACATAGACATATTGAATGATTATTGGAGAACTTATCTTTATTAAAACATGGAAGAAAGAAGGGTTTGAAACCCCTTCAATATGCAGGAAATTCGACCTAGGGTTTGTGTTTTAGTATTCCATAATTTGTTTCACACTTTACAATGAAAAATTGGAAAAATATATATAGACTAAGCATCATGACGGCGTCATGTATTGGCTTCTGACGCTGTCAACTCGCCGCCAAGTTAAAATTCGTATTGCCTAGATCCAGTCTTGACGCCTTCATGTGTAAATCTCCTCTGGGCCGTCACTTGCATTTGGACCCTGACGGCCTTGGTGATGCCGTCAGGCCAATTACATTGAAAATGTTCTGGGCCGTCACGTTGTAATATCCACTTCCACCTCTTTTATCATTCTTGACGCCGTCATGTGTTAAGGCTTTACGTCGTCAGGTACTGTTCCCAGCAAGGAATTAACAACTTTGCCGTTTTCTTCACTTTTATGCTCCAAAAACGTCTAAAATGCTTCCTTTTCCAGATTTCTCCTCAAAAGTACCTAAAATGACAAAAGGAACGATTTAGGGCAATAATTGATTAAATAATTATGAATTCGGGCTTAAATGACCCCTTAAAAGCGGTACACTTTTCGCCTCATCAATGGCTTGTTGGCACAAAGGGCCAGTATGCAATTGGTAATCTTTTCACTGCTTTTAAAATGTTTATTAGCACCACTAGGCACAACATCACAATCACCAGCACCATCAGCAACGTTTTCACCATCAAAACCAGGAATTTCATCCATTATAGCCTTCCCGTTCCCATCAAAACCTCGATTTTAAGTTTTTACAACTTCCTCGCCCTTTTCCTCTTGCAAAACGTCCTCTTCCAGAATCAGCTTACCCTTTCCCTTATTTTTGATGCTTTTGTCATGGACAACATCTTTTTCCTGTTTGATGCTTTTGTCATGGATAACATATTTTCCTTCTTTGATAACAGCACCAACCTGTAATTTCTTCTTATCTATACCCTTCCATTTACGGCAAGTCATAAAAGGTCTCCCACTTGACATTCTGAAGTTAGCATCTTCCTCTAACCAACCCACAACCTCAAAACCAATGTTTTCCAAGTAAAATACTGCTAACATCTGGGGCCTATGTATAACAAAGATATCAACTGAATCACGTGTTTCAGCAAAATCATATAGCTTAAGGACATTCTGGTCCCTGTAAATCAAGTGCAAACCATTTTGTAGCGATTTATTTGGATGACAGAAAAACACCGCCCATTTTGGTTCCTTAATCTCTGATAATAGATTATCTAGGGTTGAACTAAAGATACCCTTATCATACCTAAAAGCATTAACATTAATAATGGATCCGCCTTCATACCTGAGTGTGGTATATTCAATCTCCCATTTGTGTGAATCCGGAACAACACTTCTCCTTCTTCTTTTGGTTCTGTACATTTAAATGTTGTCAAAAATATGTTCCTTTCCATTAACTTGCATCAACGGTGTTTCTCATAATGTGGAATGACTTATTAGGGTTATGTCACAAATATGTTCTTTTTTTGTGTTTTAGGGTTATGTTCCAAACGAAAAACTTAAGCGTATTGGACAATTTTTGTATAATTTCGCCCTTGGTCCCCAACCTTGCCAACGTTGATGTTTGTATACTTAAATTTCCCGCCATTTAAAAACTTTACTCTTTACGATATACTGATATCAAATTTGGTCCCTGAATTTGTAACATTATCAATTCAGTTAGGATTTAAGGGCCCATACCCTAAAGGTTTTGCATACCAAATGCACAATTAAGTTACTTCCCAAACCTAAAACACAAAAAAAAAAATGTCAGAATTCCCACACCTACAGGAACTTGCAACCGCCACCGGTTCCCACGAACTGTTTGCTAGCATTGCTCTGTACTATCAACATGAGAACGACAAGGATATAAAGCTTGCAAAAGGACTCCTAAAGTGTTATGTGGATTTGGTTCATGTGACCCACGAAACCCAAGAGTTTATGGCTTAAGTAGAAGGATGGCGTACTTCCCTTATCTCATGGAGGCTTCTACAAGATCTTAAAAAGATTCAAAAGAAAATTTTCATCAAGGCTATGGAGATTAACAAGATGATTACTGAAACCCATGCTCAGGTGTGGGGCAGGAACAATTTCACTAATTTTCTTAGGAAAACTTGATTTTGTTGTTAATCACTAATGGTGAAAAATTTAGTGTGTAATGTTTGTTTTCTTTTGGGCCTTATGAATTATGTATTTTGCTTGATCATCTAGTATCACACTATCATGTTACTTTTGATCTATGTTATCAAATGAAATGAAGATCTGTTTAGCTTAATTTGCTTTTGTTTGTTGCTTGTATAGCTTAATCACATATTCACATTGATGTTATATATTTGGTCCTAAGTGAAACAGTGTAAACATACAAATTTCGTATATTTCATCCCTCACTACGTCTTATGGTTGCCATAAAGCTTTATGGATGCTTTTATAAGTGCGGTTGTATTTTGACCATTAGTATCCCCAAATTTAAATTCAAAATTAGTCTAGTATTTCCCCCCTGAAATTGCTTATCAATGGGTAGATCTAGATCTCTTAAACAGATGAAATGCTCTAATTGTCAGATCGTTGGACATAAAAAGAGAAGGTGTCACAAGGAACAAGCTCCACAACCCCAAAAGGAAAGTAACATACGAGGAAAAAAAGGCATGTTGATGGGAGAAGGCAGCAGGTATGCAAACATTTATCGTATGATTGACTGATGATCTATTGTGTTTAAATTGGATATGATGTATGCATATATTAATTATTATTTTTTTTATCAGTGGATGGATGAAGAGTAGATAAGGCAGGTTATGGAACAAGAGATTCTTGAATCTCTTTTTTTTCAAGAAGAAGAATATAAAAGGTTAGATGAAGATGAGGAGCAGTTAAGCCTAGCAAAAGAAGCATTCCACCAGTTTTTGGAAGAAGAGAAAATGTACAAACAACTTGAACAACATCAGGAACCTCATCTGGATATCTTTCTACTAAGATTTGAGGAAAATGTGGCAGCTTATGAAGATGGCCAGAACTCCGACAAGGAGCGGGAGCTGAGCAGATTTCAAGCTTTGATCCTTACGACGACGGTTATGACTCAAACAACTCTCAGACTTGGGATCACCCGGAATACAATTGAAGTTTATGTTTGTGATGTTGGTACTTTGCAGTAGTCAACAATTTCAAAAACTTGTAGTCTTTTGGCTGTATTGTATGCATTTACTCGTGTCTTTAATACTACCTACTTGTTCAACAACCTCAATGAACTTTATCCTTTTTCCATCTATTATATAATACCTTATCATCAACTCTTTATGTATTCAATTACTTTTCACAATGGATCCACAAAATGGTTGTCAATTGGTCTGCAGTGACTGTTGGATTGAAAAGGAAAACAGGGCTGGATTGATGTTTTTTTCAAGGCGTCCCCCTTACAAAGATTTCATGTGGTATACTTGTCTATCGTGCCTTGAAAAAATGGGAGCCCCATCTTACACCACAAGAGCTGATGTTACAGGGGAAAAGTCTTCTATGACCATGCCATGCCCTACCAAAACCTCCAGTAGCGTGCCATTAGTTAAAACCTGAAAATACATGCTAAAGTGTCAACACGAGGTTGGTGAGTTCATAGAGTTTGTTTAACAAATAAAGTTTATAGAAAAATGATCACACAGCAAAGGCATCGTAAATCCACTCAGTTGCAAGTCCCGCCATAAGAGACTTGCAACCTGTGTGTTCACAACCCACTGCTAAAAGATAGTTTACACAATGCACCGGATTATATTCACCCAAGGTCAAGAATAGACACAAAGGCGGGGGCCTCTCCCCAAATAGTACTACGACATCCAAGGTCAAGTATAGACACAAGGGTAGGGGGCATCTTCCCATGAGTACTACCAATACCTCTCCGATAGTATAGAGTATTATGTATGCACGTAAATACGAATCTTGTATTTAAATTAAGCAAGTATAGTGTAACAAGTATGTATAACGTAATCAAGTATAATGCCAATCAAGTATAACACAATCAAGTATAAATGTTTCAAGTATCAAGAAAGTATGTTTTGAGTATTTGTACAAGTAAGTAAGTAGTTGAGCATGTATCTTCCCCCAAAGAGTTAAAACAAGTATAAAAAGAGTAAAAGCGGGGCTATGACTCACCTGGTGCGATAGCTACGATGACAAAAGTGGATACACAGAAATGAGGTTCGATCTCTAACCACAACCTAATATGAATGATAGTGATCTACTTAGATCATGAAAGGATGTAATGAATGCACATGCACATGATACCTATACCACTCGTAACTTGAAAATACTTGTTATTGTCAAAGTAAAGTATTTTCCATACTTAAGAAAATAAGTCCAACTAGAATAATAAAAACTTGTCGTAATATATCGTATATAAAAACGTTAGTGTTATATTCTTCGTTTTGAAAGCCTTAAAATAACGTCTAATCGCCGTAAAGATAAACTTATAATCATTAGTACTTCATTAGTTATGAATATAACTCTTGAATAAGAAATCTAGAAAATATGTCATTTAGTACGTAGTTATATTATTTTCTAGTAGTGACTAAATATATATATATAGTTGTGACGATTTTAAAATGTGTATAACTTGGTCGTTTTAAGTTCATTTTCCTCGTTCTTTATATCCACGGATTCGTTTTAGTATATACTAATATATTTTCGATAGCTCGGCCCCACTAGGTTACGTCTAACGTCTCTATTTGTCCGTCAAAAAATGTCAAACAGCATGCAGTTTTTCAGAAAATAGTTTTCGTCGTTAAATTTACAAAAATCATATCTCCTTCGTTATAAACTCGTTTTAGTTCGTTCTTTCGCCAAAAGTTTCGTTTTTAAAAGTATTTTCTAAATCTTTGTTCAAAAATATCCCTTGAGTTACTGAGTTTCCCACGTTTTCAAAATAAGGACAGTAGGTATTTATATAGTTTCAAAAATCATTTTCCTAGTTTCAAACTTGTTTCAACTTCAACCAAACCACTTTCAATCACCACAAATCTAGTCTAATCTTACCATACACCTTCTTAGGGTGTCATGGGTTCCTAAACATCATAAATCAAGTGGATCTAACAAGGATCTAACAATAATCTATTTCTAGGGATCAAAAGTTAGATACATATATAAATGAGTGGTATAACTAACATATGCATGTAGATCTTGAATGGAAATCATATGATCACAAAGATAACATGAAGAAATTATGAAAAAGAGTTTGACAACTTACTTAGAAAGATTATAGAGCTTGGATGAGTAAAACCAAAGAAACCTTGAGTTTTTATTTCAAAACTCAAACAAGGACAACAAAAGGGACAAGATAATGACTTGATCTTGGAAAAATGATGGATTCTTGTTGTTGTTGTTGTGTTCTTGGCCGATCATGGTGAGAAGAGAGAAAAGAGATGAGTTTCTACTTTTAGATCTTGGAAGTGAAACAATAATGTAGTGTTTCTAGTTTATGTATTATATATATATAAGGTAATAATGCATACATAAATGCAATGGTAGATTTTTCAAGATGTGTAAGTAATGGGTAAGGATGGTGGATGAGTATGTAAGAAGTTCTTGGACTTTGGTGTAGAATTGGGTAGATATTATTAGTTGTTCAGAACGCTTATACTGAACTTCGGGACGAAGTTCCCTTAAGGGGTTGAGACTGTCACAACTCGTAAATTCTGGTCTTTTCCCGAACTTTCACATTTACTATTCATCGATCACTATCCATCATTTTTCCATGATCAAGTTATTATCTAGTTCCTTTAGTTGTTCTTGTTTTGGTTTTGTGATAAAAACTCAAGGTTTCTTAGGTTTTACTCATCCAAGCTCTGATACCAATCTGTCACACCCCCAAAATCGGGTCCAGCGAAAGCATACATGTAGCTGGGGTGTAACTCAATTGGTATTACAACACAAGTTCAAAAATAGTTTTCACTTCAATCATTTAGAATAAAATAGTTAAGTCAAAAATATTGTATTTACATTGTTAAAAGTAGTGCGGAAGTAGGCCCTTAAAATAGTTTAAAACGGCCCCCATATAAATAATCAGAGTCTTCTATGACCATGCCATGCCCTGCCAAAACCTCCTGTAGCGTGCCATAGGTTAAAACCTGAAAATACATGCTAAAGTGTCAACACGAGGTTGGTGAGTCATAGCCCCACTTTTACTCTTTTTATACTCGTTTTAACTCTTTGGGGGGAGATACATGCTCAACTACTTACTTACTTGTACAAATACTCAAAACATACTTTCTTGATACTTGAAACATTTATACTTGATTGTGTTATACTTGATTGGCATTATACTTGATTGCGTTATACATACTTGTTACACTATACTTGCTTAATTTAAATACAAGATTCGTATTTACGTGCATACATAATACTCTATACTATCGGAGAGGTATTGGTAGTACTCATGGGAAGATGCCCCCTACCCTTGTGTCTATACTTGACCTTGGATGTCGTAGTACTATCTGGGGAGAGGCCCCCGCCCTTGTGTCTATTCTTGACCTTGGGTGAATATAATCCGGTGCATTGTGTAAACTATCTTTTAGCAGTGGGTTGTGAAAACACAGGTTACAAGTCTCTTATGGCGGGACTTGTAACTGAGTGGATTTACGAGGCCTTTGCTGTGTGATCATTTTTCTATAAACTTTATTTCTTAAACAAACCCCCAAAATCGGGTCCAGCGAAAGCATACATGTAGCTGGGGTGTAACTCAATTGGTATTACAACACAAGTTCAAAAATGGTTTTTACTTCAATCATTTAGAATAAAATAGTTAAGTCAAAAATATTGTATTTACATTGTTAAAAGTAGTGCGGAAGTAGGCCCTTAAAATGGTTTAAAACGGTCCCCATATAAATAATCAGAGTCTTCTATGACCATGTCATTCCTTGCCAAAACCTCCTGTAGCGTTCCATTGGTTAAAACCTGAAAATACATGCTAAAGTGTCAACACGAGGTTGGAGAGTTCATACAGTTTGTTTAACAAATAAAGTTTATAGAAAAATGGTCACACAGCAAAGGCATCGTAAATCCACTCAGTTGCAAGTCCCGCCCATAACAACACTTGCAACCTGTGTGTTCACAACCCACTGCTAAAAGATAGTTTACACAATGCATCGGATTATATTCGCCCAAGGTCAAGAATAGACACAAGGGCGGGGGCCTCTTCCCAAATAGTACTACGACATCCAAGGTCAAGTATAGACACAAGGGTAGGGGGCATCTTCCCATGAGTACTACCAATACCTCTCCGACAGTATAGAGTATTATGTATGCACGTAAATACGAATCTTGTATTTAAGTTAAGCCAGTATAGTGTAACAAGTATGTATAACGCCATCAAGTATAATGCCAATCAAGTATAACACAATCAAGTATAAATGTTTAAGAGTATTTGTACAAGTAAGCAAGTAGTTGAGCATGTATCTCCCCCAAAGAGTTAAAACAAGTATAAAAAGAGTAGGGGCTATGACTCACCTGGTGCGAATAGCTACGATGACAAAAGTGGATACACAGAAATGAGGTTCGATCTCTAACCGCAACCTAATATGAATGAATATGATCTAATTTAGATCACGAAATGATGTAGTGAATGTCCATGCACATGATACCTATACCACTCGTAACTTGGAAATAATTGTTATTGTCAAAGTAAAGTATTTTCCATACTTAGGAAAAATAAGTCCAACTAGGCTTATAAAAACTTGTTGTATTATATCGGATATAAAAGGTTAGTGTTATATTCCTCGTCTTGAAAACCTTATAATAGTGTCTAGTAGTCGCGTAATAAACCTTGAGTCGTACGTATTTCGTTAATTAAAAATAAACTCCTTGAATAAGAAATCTAGAAAATATATTATTTAGTACGTAGTTATATTATTTTCTAGTAGTGACTATATATATATATATATATATATATATATATATATATATATATATATATATATATATATAGTTTTGACGATATTAAAACATGTATAACTTGGTCGTTTTAAGCTTATTTTACTCGTTCTTTATATCCACGGATTCGTTTTAGTATATACTAATATATTTTCGATAGCTCGGCTCCTCTAGGTTATGTTTAACGCCTCTATTTGCCCGTCGAAAACTGTCAAACAGCATGCAGTTTTTCAGAAAATAGTTTTCGTCGTTAAATTTACAAAAACATATCTCCTTCGTTATAAACTCGTTTTAGTCCGTTCTTTCGCCAAAAGTTTCGTTTTTAAAAGTATTTTCTAAATCTTTGGTCAAAAATTATCCATCACCTACTGAGTTTCCCACGTTTTAAAAATAGCAACAGTAGGTAAATATATTGTTTCAAAAACCATTTCTAGTGTTCCAATCTAGTTCCAACTTCAACCAAACCACTTTCAATCACCACAAATCTAGTCTAATCTTACCATACACCTTTTTAGGGGGTCATGGGTTCCTAAACATCATAAATCAAGTGGATCTAACAAGGATCTAACTATAATCCATTTCTAGGGTTTCAAAGTTATATATATATATATATGTAAAAATGAGTGGTATAACTAACATATGCATGTAAATCTTGAATGGAAATCATATGATCATAAAAATAACATGAAGAAATTATGGAAAAGAGTTTGACAACTTACATAGAAAGATTATAGAGCTTGGATGAGTAAAACCTAAGAAATCTTGAGTTTTTATTACAAAACCCAAACAAGAACAACTAAAGGAACTAGATAATGACTTGATCTTGGAAAAATTGATGTTTTCTTCTTGTTTTTGTTGTTTAGGCCAAAAATGGTGAGAAGAGAGAAAGAGAGATGAAGTCTAGTGGTTTGATTTGGTGAAATGAATGAGAAAAAGTGTAGTTTATGTTTATATATTATAAGAAAATTTGTATAAGTAATTAATTGTGAAATAATGCATGGACAAGATTCACCATTTAAGGAAATCAAGGGGGGGGGGGGGCTGCATTTTCAAAGGGTGGAAGAAAAATGTGAGATTTTGTGTAAGAAAGTGGGTAAATAATGTGTTATTATGTATATATTAATAGTTTTAGGGTATACCGAGTACCGAGTTAACTAAAAATAAATTTTAACGGAGTTAACCGGGAAATATTATAAAGTCATAAAAATTGTAAAAATATGTTGGGTACAAGTATTGAGTGTTTGGATGATTATTGTTTAGTTTCTACGAAAACCGTCGTAATTAAATTAATCGTATGATATAAATTAAATAAATTTCCAAAACTCCGGGTAAATTAATATTATAATTTTTATATCATTATTATGAGTATAAAAATGTGTTAGGACCATAGTTGGGATTGTCGGATCAATTATTCATAGTAATAGTTTATAGGATAACGTTTATTAGGTAGATAATTGTACGTATACAGAATGACACAACTCACACACAAATGACAAATTTTCTCCGGAGGTGAATAGTGTTTTATGAATAGTAAAATTTTTGAACGCTTCTCAGAATCACAAACTGACTCCGAAAAAGATGAATAGTAAAATGATGAATAGTGATCGATGAATAGTAATTGATGAATAGTAAACGTGAAAGTTCGGGAAAAGACCAGAATTTACGAGTTGTGACAGTCTCTACCCCTTAAGGGAACTTCGTCCCGAAGTTCAGTTAACGTTGGTCTCTGAAGTGTTATAAAGGTGAAGATTCATGAGACGAAATGACCAGTTGACGTGCTTCCAGGCGGCGGTTTACGAGGTGAGGAAAAGTATAAGCGTTCTGACAACGAGGGTATACACACACATAAATGAAGCATTTGGAAATTGAGTTGATGATTCAATCCAGACAGAATTTTATTATAACCATTCTCAGTGTTGCAAAATTCATTTCTGAGTCGGATATAGGTAGTCAGCCTATGTCCCACTATCCCGGGTTGAATATAGGTGACTAGTCTATATTCCACCGAGGTTCCATGAATTTTGAAATACTCAGCTCAGTTATACTAATACTATGTCCTTCACAAATACCAAGACGTTCAGAAAGACTAAGGCAGGTGACCAAACTCGAGGTCAAATGATGAAACTATGCAAGGAGAAACATAACAGGGTGACATATATGATTCGTGAACATGCTTATATGAAAGGCAATTAGAGTAATCAACTAGAATAAGTGAATATAATATACCAGATAATGAGACACAAATCTCATCACCTAAGTCAGCAACAAACCACAATGAGGCTTCAGCTTGGCAGGTAGGCATGTGACGGTCATAGGGTTAAGTTTTTCGTAAAAGTAGCTATAGTCTAGGTTTTAAAAACACTCAGTTCGCTATAGCCAAAGCTCTGATACCAATCTGTCACACCCCCAAAATCGGGTCCAGCGAAAGCATACATGTAGCTGGGGTGTAACTCAATTGGTATTACAACACAAGTTCAAAAATGGTTTTCACTTCAATCATTTAGAATAAAATAGTTAAGTCAAAAATATTGTATTTACATTGTTAAAAGTAGTGCGGAAGTAGGCCCTTAAAATAGTTTAAAACGGTCCCCATATAAATAATCAGAGTCTTCTATGGCCATGCCATTCCCTGCCAAAACCTCCTATAGCGTGCCATTGGTTAAAACCTGAAAATACATGCTAAAGTGTGAACACGAGGTTGGTGAGTTCATAGAGTTTGTTTAACAAATAAAGTTTATAGAAAAATGGTCACACAGCAAAGGCATCGTAAATCCACTCAGTTGCAAGTCCCGCCCATAACAACACTTGCAACCTGTGTGTTCACAACTCACTGCTAAAAGATAGTTTACACAATGCATCGGATTATATTCACCCAAGGTCAAGAATAGACACAAGGGCGGGGGCCTCTTCCCAAATAGTACTACGACATCAAAGGTCAAGTATAGACACAAGGGTAGGGGGCATCTTCCCATGAGTACTACCAATACCTCTCCGACAGTATAGAGTATTATGTATGCACGTAAATACGAATCTTGTATTTAAGTTAAGCCAGTATAGTGTAACAAGTATGTATAACGCCATCAAGTATAATGCCAATCAAGTATAACACAATCAAGTATAAATGTTTAAGAGTATTTGTACAAGTAAGCAAGTAGTTGAGCATGTATCTCCCCCAAAGAGTTAAAACAAGTATAAAAAGAGTAGGGGCTATGACTCACCTGGTGCGAATAGCTACGATGACAAAAGTGGATACACAGAAATGAGGTTCGATCTCTAACCGCAACCTAATATGAATGAATATGATCTAATTTAGATCACGAAATGATGTAGTGAATGTCCATGCACATGATACCTATACCACTCGTAACTTGGAAATACTTGTTATTGTCAAAGTAAAGTATTTTCCATACTTAGGAAAAATAAGACCAACTAGGCTTATAAAAACTTGTTGTATTATATCGGATATAAAAGGTTAGTGTTATATTCCTCGTCTTGAAAACCTTATAATAGTGTCTAGTAGTCGCGTAATAAACCTTGAGTCGTACGTATTTCGTTAATTAAAAATAAACTCATTGAATAAGAAATCTAGAAAATATATTATTTAGTACGTAGTTATATTATTTTCTAGTAGTGACTATATATATATATATATATAGTTTTGACGATTTTAAAACATGTATAACTTGGTCGTTTTAAGCTCATTTTACTCGTTCTTTATATCCACGGATTCGTTTTAGTATATACTAATATATTTTCGATAGCTCGGCTCCTCTAGGTTACGTTTAACGCCTCTATTTGCCCGTCAAAAACTGTCAAACAGCATGCAGTTTTTCAGAAAATAGTTTTCGTCGTTAAATTTACAAAAATCATATCTCCTTCGTTATAAACTCGTTTTAGTCCGTTCTTTCGCCAAAAGTTTCGTTTTTAAAAGTATTTTCTAAATCTTTGGTCAAAAATTATCCATCACCTACTGAGTTTCCCACGTTTTAAAAATAGCAACAGTAGGTAAATATATTGTTTCAAAAACCATTTTTAGTGTTCCAATCTAGTTCCAACTTCAACCAAACCACTTTCAATCACCACAAATCTAGTCTAATCTTACCATACACCTTTTTAGGGTGTCATGGGTTCCTAAACATCATAAATCTAGTGGATCTAACAAGGATCTAACTATAATCCATTTCTAGGGTTTCAAAGTTATATATATATATATATATATATATATATAAATGAGTGGTATAACTAACATATGCATGTAGATCTTGAATGGAAATCATATGATCATAAAAATAACATGAAGAAATTATGGAAAAGAGTTTGACAACTTACATAGAAAGATTATAGAGCTTGGATGAGTAAAACCTAAGAAATCTTGAGTTTTTATTACAAAACCCAAACAAGAACAACTAAAGGAACTAGATAATGACTTGATCTTGGAAAAATTGATGTTTTCTTCTTGTTTTTGTTGTTTAGGCCAAAAATGGTGAGAAGAGAGAAAGAGAGATGAAGTATAGTGGTTTGATTTGGTGAAATGAATGAGAAAAAGTGTAGTTTATGTTTATATATTATAAGAAAATTTGTATAAGTAATTAATTGTGAAATAATGCATGGACAAGATCCACCATTTAAGGAAATCAAAGGGGGGGGGGGGGGCTGCATTTTCAAAGGGTGGAAGAAAAATGTGAGATTTTGTGTAAGAAAGTGGGTAAATAATGTGTTATTATGTATATATTAATAGTTTTAGGGTATACCGGGTACCGAGTTAACTAAAAATAAATTTTAACGGAGTTAACCGGGAAATATTATAAAGTCATAAAAATATGTTGGGTACAAGTATTGAGTGTTTGGATGATTATTGTTTAGTTTCTACGAAAACCGTCGTAATTAAATTAATCGTATGATAGAAATTAAATAAATTTCCAAAACTCCGGGTAAATTAATATTATAATTTTTATATTATTATTATGAGTATAAAAATGTGTTAGGACCATAGTTGGGATTGTCGGATCAATTATTCATTGTAATAGTTTATAGGATAACGTTTATTAGGTAGATAATTGTACGTATACAGAATGACACAACTCACACACAAATGACAAATTTTCTCCGGAGATGAATAGTGTTTTATGAATAGTAAAATTTTTGAACGCTTCTCAGAATCACAAACTGACTCCGAAAAAGATGAATAGTAAAATGATGAATAGTGATCGATGAATAGTAATCGATGAATAGTAAACGTAAAAGTTCGGGAAAAGACCAGAATTTACGAGTTGTGACAGTCTCTACCCCTTAAGGGAACTTCGTCCCGAAGTTCAGTTAACGTTGGTCTCTGAAGTGTTATAAAGGTGAAGATTCATGAGACGAAATGACCAGTTGACGTGCTTCCAGGCGGCGGTTTACGAGGTGAGGAAAAGTATAAGCGTTCTGACAACGAGGGTATACACACACATAAATGAAGCATTTGGAAATTGAGTTGAGGATTCAATCCAGACAGAATTTTATTATAACCATTCTCAGTGTTGCAAAATTTATTTCTGAGTCGGATATAGGTAGTCAGCCTATGTCCCACTATCCCGGGTTGAATATAGGTGACTAGTCTATATTCCACCGAGGTTCCATGAATTTTGAAATACTCAGCTCAGTTATACTAATACTATGTCCTTCACAAATACCAAGACGTTCAGAAAGACTAAGACAGGTGACCAAACTCGAGGTCAAATGATGAAACTATGCAAGGAGAAACATAACAGGGTGACATATATGATACGTGAACATGCTTATATGAAAGGCAATTAGAGTAATCAACTAGAATAAGTGAATATAATATACCAGATAATGAGACACAAATCTCATCACCTAAGTCAGCAACAAACCACAATGAGGCTTCAGCTTGGCAGGTAGGCACGTGACGGTCATTGGTTTAAGTTTTTCGTAAAAGTAGCTATAGTCTAGGTTTTAAAAACACTCAGTTCGCTATAGCCAAAGCTCTGATACCAATCTGTCACACCCCCAAAATTGGGTCCAGCGAAAGCATACATGTAGCTGGGGTGTAAATCAATTGGTATTACAACACAAGTTCAAAAATGGTTTTCACTTCAATCATTTAGAATAAAATAGTTAAGTCAAAAATATTGTATTTACATTGTTAAAAGTAGTGCGGAAGTAGGCCCTTAAAATAGTTTAAAACGGTCCCCATATAAATAATCAGAGTCTTCTATGGCCATGCCATTCCCTGCCAAAACCTCCTATAGCGTGCCATTGGTTAAAACCTGAAAATACATGCTAAAGTGTGAACACGAGGTTGGTGAGTTCATAGAGTTTGTTTAACAAATAAAGTTTATAGAAAAATGGTCACACAGCAAACGCATCATAAATCCACTCAGTTGCAAGTCCCGCCCATAACAACACTTGCAACCTGTGTGTTCACAACCCACTGCTAAAAGATAGTTTACACAATGCATCGGATTATATTCGCCCAAGGTCAAGAATAGACACAAGGGCGGGGGCCTCTTCCCAAATAGTACTACGACATCAAAGGTCAAGTATAGACACAAGGGTAGGGGGCATCTTCCCATGAGTACTACCAATACCTCTCCGACAGTATAGAGTATTATGTATGCACGTAAATACGAATCTTGTATTTAAGTTAAGCCAGTATAGTGTAACAAGTATGTATAACGCCATCAAGTATAATGCCAATCAAGTATAATACAATCAAGTATAAATGTTTAAGAGTATTTGTACAAGTAAGCAAGTAGTTGAGCATGTATCTCCCCCAAAGAGTTAAAACAAGTATAAAAAGAGTAGGGGCTATGACTCACCTGGTGCGAATAGCTACGATGACAAAAGTGGATACACAGAAATGAGGTTCGATCTCTAACCGCAACCTAATATGAATGAATATGATCTAATTTAGATCACGAAATGATGTAGTGAATGTCCATGCACATGATACCTATACCACTCGTAACTTGGAAATAATTGTTATTGTCAAAGTAAAGTATTTTCCATACTTAGGAAAAATAAGTCCAACTAGGCTTATAAAAACTTGTTGTATTATATCGGATATAAAAGGTTAGTGTTATATTCCTCGTCTTGAAAACCTTATAATAGTGTCTAGTAGTCGCGTAATAAACCTTGAGTCGTACGTATTTCGTTAATTAAAAATAAACTCATTGAATAAGAAATCTAGAAAATATATTATTTAGTACGTAGTTATATTATTTTCTAGTAGTGACTATATATATATATATAGTTTTGACGATTTTAAAACATGTATAACTTGGTCGTTTTAAGCTCATTTTACTCGTTCTTTATATCCACGGATTCGTTTTAGTATATACTAATATATTTTCGATAGCTCGGCTCCTCTAGGTTACGTTTAACACCTCTATTTGCCCGTCGAAAACTGTCAAACAGCATGCAGTTTTTCAGAAAATAGTTTTCGTCGTTAAATTTACAAAAATCATATCTCCTTCGTTATAAACTCGTTTTAGTCCGTTCTTTCGCCAAAAGTTTCGTTTTTAAAAGTATTTTCTAAATCTTTGGTCAAAAATTATCCATCACCTACTGAGTTTCCCACGTTTTAAAAATAGCAACAGTAGGTAAATATATTGTTTCAAAAACCATTTCTAGTGTTCCAATCTAGTTCCAACTTCAACCAGACCACTTTCAATCACCACAAATCTAGTCTAATCTTACCATACACCTTTTTAGGGTGTCATGGGTTCCTAAACATCATAAATCAAGTGGATCTAACAAGGATCTAACTATAATCCATTTCTAGGGTTTCAAAGTTATATATATATATATATATATATATATATATATATATATATAAAAATGAGTGGTATAACTAACATATGCATGTAGATCTTGAATGGAAATCATATGATCATAAAAATAACATGAAGAAATTATGGAAAAGAGTTTGACAACTTACATAGAAAGATTATAGAGCTTGGATGAGTAAAACCTAAGAAATCTTGAGTTTTTATTACAAAACCCAAACAAGAACAACTAAAGGAACTAGATAATGACTTGATCTTGGAAAAATTGATGTTTTCTTCTTGTTTTTGTTGTTTAGGCCAAAAATGGTGAGAAGAGAGAAAGAGAGATGAAGTATAGTGGTTTGATTTGGTGAAATGAATGAGAAAAAGTGTAGTTTATGTTTATATATTATAAGAAAATTTGTATAAGTAATTAATTGTGAAATAATGCATGGACAAGATCCACCATTTAAGGAAATCAAAGGGGGGGGGGCTGCATTTTCAAAGGGTGGAAGAAAAATGTGAGATTTTGTGTAAGAAAGTGGGTAAATAATGTGTTATTATGTATATATTAATAGTTTTAGGGTATACCGGGTACTGAGTTAACTAAAAATAAATTTTAACGGAGTTAACCGGGAAATATTATAAAGTCATAAAAATTGTAAAAATATGTTGGGTACAAGTATTGAGTGTTTGGATGATTATTGTTTAGTTTCTACGAAAACCGTCGTAATTAAATTAATCGTATGATATAAATTAAATAAATTTCCAAAACTCCGGGTAAATTAATATTATAATTTTTATATCATTATTATGAGTATAAAAATGTGTTAGGACCATAGTTGGGATTGTCGGATCAATTATTCATAGTAATAGTTTATAGGATAACGTTTATTAGGTAGATAATTGTACGTATACAGAATGACACAACTCACACACAAATGACAAATTTTCTCCGGAGATGAATAGTGTTTTATGAATAGTAAAATTTTTGAACGCTTCTCAGAATCACAAACTGACTCCGAAAAAGATGAATAGTAAAATGATGAATAGTGATCGATGAATAGTAACCGATGAATAGTAAACGTGAAAGTTCGGGAAAAGTCCAGAATTTACGAGTTGTGACAGAAAAGACAACTACAACCGATTGTGGTGGGTATGTGATTGGCTTAAGTGTTAATTATTCTATTATAGGTCGTGCTAACATGGGCAGTGGTGATTAACAAAGTGAAGCAACTATAATGACAACTAAAAGATCAAGTGGAGTATGCCCAAGTGAATCAGCTAGTGAAGAATCTGCAAGTGAAACACCTACTGAAGAACCTACAACTCATAAACCAACTGATGAAACTGCTAGTCATTTACCCAAGTGAATAAGCAGCAAGAAATTCTATGTTGTCTTTCAGTTTAAATGCAATTGAACTGATATGTTGTAATTCATATGTTATAACAATACAGTTTGGTTACTATTTTGTTTTTTGGGTATACGTTGACTTTAATAGTCAAATTAAGTTATTTCAAACACTACAATATACTACATATGCGATTGCAAACTAAAAACCATAAACAAGTAAAGCAAAAATGTAAAATCCAACTATTTCATTAGCCATCATCATCCCAAAAAATTTACCTCTTCATTACATAAACCACTAAAAATAACAAGTGAACTTTTTGATGGGGGACTTGATATTCATAGTGGGACAGTTGAGGTCCTTAGGGAGAGGCACATACCAATGTTTCCTCTTATTGCTGCTGCTTACCTTTGCCGCAACAAGACCTAGTACAATATTTGTAACCATTTTACTTGGTTTTGGAATTTTATGAACAATGGTGCTAACAGGTTGTGCATTTGATGCATCAACCTCTTTTCCTTTAGAATTGGTATCTGGAAATACAACAAAAACACAAGGACATCAGATTTTAACCATTACTACTATCCTACTTTTCAATCACTATGTCAATGACACAAATAGAGTAAACTAAACTAACCTTTGATCACTTCGGCTTCTTTGGCAAATCTGCATAAATCTTCATACATCTCATCAGATATTTCATCACTTTATAACCAACTATCACCATATTTTGCCTTCACATACTCTACCATCTTGTCCATCACTTGTGGGTTACTAAGCTCCAAGTCTGCCATTCTTCTGATTTTTTTTCCTTTTGTTTATGGAATAACTATGGGTAGTGTTGTTGAGGGTTGTTTTCTGTATATGTTGTAAGTTACAATGTGTATGATACATCATCGAGACTTACTAAAAAATCAACGGTTAGTTGTGGGTTTATTGGTTCCCGCGAAATAATTAATAAGCATATTTGAGAAGTATTGTTGTTAGAATCGTATTTTTATTTATAAAAAGTGTCGGTCATTAATGTGTAGTTAAAGGTTGCTTTAGAATATCATTATGATGAAGTTTATGTGTATTATTCATGTTTTGTAAAAGTCTAAGGGCCATTAGTGTAATAATGTATAAGATAGATGATGCCCTAGACTTCAAGTATAAATACTCTTGTAAACCTCATTTGAGAGGTTGGTTCTCTTAGTGATTCATTTAGTGTTAACAAGGTTATTATTCCACACACTAGAGTTCCCATCCACTCTCTCTCTCTACTTACTTTCTCTCTCTAGGTTTAAGCTTGATTCAATAGTGATTTAGGTTGTTCTACGGTCCTACAAGTGGTATCAATCGCCTAGGGATAATATAGGTTGTTTTAGGTTTGATTTGGTTGAAAAAACTTGGTATAAAAGTGATTTTTAAGATTTTGGTTACTGTTCATCCCAAACTTTTCGAGTTAGGAATTTTTTTCGAGTTAGGGTGACTTTTTATCGAGTTAGAATATCAGTTCTATCGAGTTTGGATCAATTCCATCGAGTTTGGAGCATACTTATCGAGTTAGAAATTTTTCTGGTTATCGAGTTTGGGATTAAGTGTTACTGAGTTTGGAATTAAGTTGGCGAGTTAGCCTGTCTTCCCTAATCGTTTATCGAGTTAGGTTTATCGTTTATCGAGTTAGGGGAAACTCTGCCCAAATTTTTCAGACTTACCGAGTTAGAAACTTAATTTCCATCGAGTTACATTCTTTCCATCGAGTTTGAATATTTCCAGCGAGTTAGGATCCAAGGTTTATCGAGTTTGACTGATTTCTAAACATACCGAGTTTGGGTCTTGAGATCTTATCGAGTTAGACAAACATCAAGATCAACCGAGTTAGACACCTCATGATAACTTATCGAGTTTGAAAATTTCCTGCGAGTTAGAATCTTATCGACTTTTTTGGCGGGAAAATTTGAGTAAAATTTATTTTTTACACGAGACTAAATGCTCAATTTTTACGCAAGATTCAAAGTTTGGTATAACGTTGAAAATTTCGGCCGAAAATTCAAATTTTTAGGCCAAAATTCAAATTTTTTCGGTAAAATTTGGCGTCAAAATTTTTAAAACTCAAATTTTCAACGGTAACCTTAGAATTGTATTTCTTTGTGTTTTTCAAATTTTGAGAAAGAAAATTTTCGTATTCATTTTTTGGAGGGAAAATTTGAAATCACAAAAAATTCAACCGAGAACGTTTTTCATCTTCACCAAAACATCTAATCTACAACAACAACCTTTGTTATCTTTCAAAAGATCCTAAGAACAACTTTTCACTTTAAATTGAATCAATGGCAACTCACCATGATCGTTTCATAAGTACTTTGTTCAATGGTTTTGCCTCACTCTTCAAGGAATTAAACATCCAACAACAAAACAACAATCAGCAAGGATATGCTTCGAGTATACAGATGGGGAATCAGATGCAATATGCAGGGCAGTATGTAGGAAATCAGATGGATCAGACTGTGAATCGAAATGTGCTTAATCAAAATGGGATTGATTGTTTCATGACTTCGATTCAGAAACCTACATCAGCAAGTCAAAGCAGAAACAATGTCAATGCAATGACGAGGGTTGAAAAGATCCAGTACTTGTTGATGCTAGCCAATAAAGAAGAATCGGGAATACCATTGACTGCTGATGAACATGAGTTTAGAGCTACAACAAGAGTTAATGACAATTCAGCAGATCTCAATGAAACCTACAACTTTATGGCAAATCAGCAGGCAACAACATCACGCAGTGATTCTGATCTTCCTCCTACTTATGATTCAGATCCATTCCATGAGGTATCAAATAATGGTAATGATGCTAATCCATTTGCTCATGAGAAGCCACATTATGTGCCATCTGAACCTCATTACGATACATATGTGGGGGAACAAGTTAATAGCAATGTTAACTATGATACCCCAGATATGGATCCTACTGGAGTTCAAGTTGCACAAAATGGTGCTAATGATGAGGAAACCCGTGCTTTCTTTGAATCATTATTGAACAATTGTCGTATTGAAATTGAAAATGTGCAAAAGGTCAATCGCGATGTTAAGGCCGCGAATGTTAAATTGACCGCTGAGCTTGAGAGTTACAAGAAAAACGTTAATGCTTTTGAGTTTCATCACAAAAGATTGTCTGAATTAGAAATTGGTTATCAAAATTCCGTTTCAAGGGAAAAACAATTGCAACTCAAGTTTGATACACTTGATGTTAATTCTTTCAAGAAGATAAAAGATTTAAACGCGGAAATTTCTGATTTACAAAACCAACTTTCTAAACAAAAAACAGCTTATACCAATCTTGAAAAAGAAAGGGATGAGTTGAAAAAGGATTTTGCAAAGAAAGAAGACAAACTTTTGGCCGAAATCGTAGAGTCAGAACACATGATTGCTCATTTAGAAGAATTAGTGGTTAAGTCGGGTCAGTCAAGTCAAACAATGAAAATGATTTCAAATCAAACTAATCCGATTTACCATACGAAACATAAAGTGGCTCTTGGTAACAACACCCCCAGTAATCTCAAGAAAGCTCAGCAAGAACAAAATGTTTTGTATAATGGTAATGTGATTTACACCAAACATGATCCTCCCGTCGTTCGGGATTCTGTGCAAACGATAGAACATGTCGAAGAGAGCATAAATAAAATGAAACAAAAGGATTTGAAACCCATTGATTACAACAAATTGAACAAACTTTCGGGAATTACTTTTGTTCCACAAAAAGAACCTTCTGTGTTTTCCATAAAACGTCCATTCGCGAAATTCTTTTCTAAAAAGACAGTTGTTTCTAAATCTCTTTCAAAAATAGAACAAATGTCCTCTAACAACACTTTTAACACAAGTGAGGCTAGAGACATTCTAGATGACGTTAAAAAGAGAATTCAAGAACTTCAAAATATTGTTGAATCTAAAACATCAATCATTATTAACAACTGGCATTCTAGTTTTCATATCGAATAGAAAAAGGTGTTTGAAAACGAAATTACTATCCCACTAAATAACATCAGTGCGAGGGTAATCCATTTTGAACGAGCTTTCTTAAAAGAAATGGCCGACTTTGTCAAGGACCACAAATCCCTGGTAAACGAAGCTAATGATACTCGTGAAAACATGAATGTTTTGGAAAGGTTAAATGATTCTCTCTTTGAAGCTGTTATGACTACTGATATCATGTCCATCATTTTACAAACATATTCT